>CAKAOI010044992.1:17104-85996 GCA_916701655.1 Sebastiscus albofasciatus | reverse complement strand
CTCCCTCTCCCTCTCTCTCTCTGTCTCTCTTTCTTTCTCTCTTTCTCTCTCCCTTTCCTCTCTCTCTCTCTTTCTCTCTCTTGCTTTCTCTCTCTACCTCTCTTTCTTTCTCTCTCTCTCTCTTTCTCTCTCTCCCTCTCCCCTTCTCTCTCTTTCTCTCTCTCTCTACCTCTCTTTCTCTCTCTACCTCTCTCTCTCTCTCTCTCTTTCTCCTTCTCTCTCTCTCTCCCTCTCTCTTTCTCTCTCTTTCTCTCTCTCTCTCTCTCTCTCTCTCTCTCCCCCCTCTCTTACATGTGCACTTATATATATATACACACACACACAGTCATCTGGATCCGTAAAATTGGTTTATTCTCCCCCTTGGCCTTTAACAGCTAATAGGAATGACATGGGGCCCCGCGCGCAGCGAGGTTCCCAGGATTGAGATAAAAGATTTAATTTGATGGCCTGACATTGACAGTGGTGATGCGCGTGACTAATAAAACTGACAATTCCTCCCTCCTTGAATCAGTTCTCCATGACGAAAAATAACTTAACACACTCTTGAATATTGAAGGATGCCATTACCATAAAATCACTATACTATAACAAATAATACAAAATAAAATAAATAAAAACAAAAAAATGTTAAAGTCCCTCCATATACCATCTTAAATTAGTGGATTTTTAATCTATTCAAATATATACACATATGAATAAAAGGCTGAACAGCCCAAAAGGGAATAGTCCTTAAAGAAATTAAAGTAGAAATTAAAGAAATCCATGTAAACACATTTAATTCCATACAGTACATGCTGTGGTTAGGGGTTTGAATTAGATGAATATTTCATGGTGTTTTTTCCCTTTCCACATGGGTTGTTTTTTGATAGTCTGATTGGTTGTATCTGTTATTCGATCGCCCGTGTCTCTCTCATTTACCATCTGGTGGGAGACTGGCAGCCCCGACGCACCGTTTTTCTATCGTCTGTTCACGGAGGGGGACAAGCCAATTTCCTCCAACCTGTTCATCTAAATTCTGTTTGGCATCGGTTGTGCGGTTTGTGGAAAAAGAACTACAGTAATCCTGTAATAACATGCAGAAGGATGTGTTATTTCCCCTGTTGTAGAAACTGGAAATATGCAGCGACACGATTTGTCCACAATTATGAAGAGGATACAGTAGGCTTCTGTGAAATATGATAATAAGGTCACTGATCAAGTACCAAAACATGGAATATTACTGTCATTCATAGTGTTTTTTTATGTCAATAGTGCTTAAAAAGTAGTATACAAAGATATGAAAACCTATTCTATTCAGAAGTGAACACTAATCTATCATTTTTGCTCAATTGATATTGTATCATTGACTAGTTTGTGGTTTGAATTTTGATAAATGTTGTGATTAAAATCAAGTTGGTAAGTTTTAACATATGCAAACTATCGCTTTCACTTCCAATGGTATTATCCATGAATTAATGGATGATATCATGTATAGAAAGTGGATGTAAAAATGATTGTTTCTTAAGCGTAAATCACACTTTTCCTTTAGTGATTTTCCCTTGAACTCCACATGATCTCCAAATGTTTGCGTTCCATCCATGTTCGTATGGCATGTGCACCGCTGAGAGTGAAAATGGAAAGCATCTATATTTGTTCAGTGTTTATACGAGCCTGACATAGTGGGATCGGTTGAATGCTTGTCATATTGACACACCTGTTGTGTCTCCAATGGGTCCACAGAGACACAATGGCATCGCACGGCCGTACGCCACGCGGCTCCTCTCTGTGTCTATTTGCCCTCGGCTGCTAATTCTGTCACTTGTTGACATTACGATGTTTGGTGATTCTTTGTGATTTAATGAAATGAAATCTCAGACTGAGCGGAGGATCTTTGGTAAAGTACAGCCGGGATTTGATACTCTTCATAGAATGAACTGAACTCATTGGCACAGTGCGCTAAACAGCAACATTATTCATCTGCACTTAACGTGTTTGTTTTACGTCCTGGATGGAGTTGTGATTGCAGCAGGTTTGCCCTCATTATTGCATCGCCTGTCCTGTGCCAATAATGGTAAATATTACCCAGCTTATCTCCTTTTATAGCCATATATCTCCTGTCTAGCTACCCAGTAAACTGCCATAAAACAGGGTGCCAATTGCACTTTATGGTAGCTTTAACAGGTGAGCACAGCTGATAACACAAAACTCTCTTCGCTATACGGAAAAGTGAATATGTGAGCTGTGTGTTCTTTTCCACACAGCTGAAGCAAACCATACACACCGGCTGTACTTCATCATAACGCTGTCAGATGGTCTGTGCTTGCACTAGACACACATCTCACATGTTGATTCACCTTTAGCGGCCTGTTCATTTGTCAAAAAGCAAATATATAAATGTTTCAGGGTGAAGTAGTAGAGAATTAATAAAAGGATAGTGTGGAAAAACAATCAAAAGCAAGAAAACTTTAAAGGCCAGTTTCTAAACTTTAAACACATGTCGTGTGATGTCTGCACGAAGAGCTTATCTGCTGTCAACAAACTCTTTCTGTGGTTTTATTTATAACATGCCTCGCTGAAAAAGCATTGTATTATTACACGCTTATGCAATGCCAGGCGGCAACTGGAGCCTACGACAAACCAACTGCTCTCATACCGAGGCTATGTGGACCCAACCACAAGCTGGGACCCTGCATAATGTTAAGATGTCGCATCAAAGCCCTTTGCTTTTCAGCAACACAACCGGATCCGACTGACCAGACTTTAGTTCATACTCAAGTATTTATTCAAACGCTTTGATGTTTTGCATGTGTGTGTGTGTGTGTGTGTGTGCAAGCTTTGTGGAAGACGAGGAGAAGCATCTCATGTCTCCTCTGCTTCCCCTCTCCCGTGGGTTCGCAGGTCCACTTCAGATTGGTCCATCTGCTTGACGGATGCCTTTCCGATTGTTTGTGGGATTTGAGGAGAGAAAGCCGCAGTTCCTGTTCTCACCATTCTGGCCGGTTCTCGTGCATAAACCATGATCTTCTGACAAGGGAAGTGTAAACAGTTTGATTGGTCAGAGAGCGGATACGAGAATATCTATTGTTGCCGATGGAATGTGGAGAATGCCGCTCTATAAAATATGAAACAACAATGCCGCCATGACGTCGGCTTCCCGTTTTGTCACCTGCTTTATATGAGTCATCTCAAAAAGAGGAGTGAACGCTTATAATTTATACGGTAAGGCACCTGTAATGCAACTTGAAATGAGTAACACACTTTTGAACAAATATGCTGTTATGCTGATATGCTTTGTCATTGTCAAGCCAAGTCAGTTTTATATATATAACCCCAAAATCACACCTCCAAGGGCTTTACAATCTGTACAGTATACGCCACCATCTATCCTCAGACCCTTGATCATGATAAGGACAAAACTAAAACTAACTTAAAGGTAAGGTGGGTGATCTTGAGAAACTAGCAAGAGTACACTACAAAAACCGAGCCCAGTCTTGACGACTCTTTTCCAATGAAAGTAGCTGGCAGCACTAGCTCCAAAAGTCCCTAAATCTAGAGAGAAAGTCGCCAAGTCGGCAACACTGACAGTCCATCGCTTAAGGCCTCCCTCCAAAGCCACTACCCCCAAATTATCCATACGAACATAAACATATCATAATGAACATGAACAGCTAACATGGCTATTGTTAGTACTCACAGCTGTCAAGCTAGCAGCTTGTGGAAGACACTGGTGTGCACACAGGCAGGCAGATGGACAGGTAGCCCGTCCAATCATTACATTCCGTCCGAATGAAATGATTCGACGGGTTTATGACAGTCCTGCGACAGCCACATATACCAGATTTTTCTTTTTTTTTTTTGTCAGAGCATTTGATTTATTGATTGCTGTCTGGATGTAATGAGAATTTCAACTAATGGAACAAAAAATGTTTCTAAACTCTTTACCAACCCGGCCTTTAAGGAGCAGTTCAACCACAGCAGTCTTAAACTAGTGAGAACAGTGCCAGTCAGAATCAATGTAGGTCCCAGAAAGAGATCTTTAAAACGTTTAGCTGGTAGGTAGGCAGTGGGGTTTAGAAGTCAACATCAGCTTTGAGAGAGCGTCTCATAATTTGTGGGAACAGGGATTATGTGGGCCTGTAGAATTAAGTGATAAAAAACATCTATTATTCTTCAAAATGACCTTGTGCAACAAGAAGATGAATACCAGTCCTAACTCCGGTTGTCCATATTTGGAGGTGTTGTTGTTTGTTTGCGCTGCTTCTCAGAAGTGACACAAAATACTTCACAAAGAAATCAAACCACAAATTTTCTAATAGCAAAATAAAATATCTTTCAAAATACATACTGTAATTCCCCAGACAATTAAACTCCTTTTCATGCAGACAAAACGCCTCAACATGTTCAGTTTTAGACTGCAGACAGCGAGGAGAAGAAGAAAGGAGCCGTCATCAGATAACATGTCATTCATTTAAAGCCTTGACAGTTTCTACATGTCTTAACGGCGGACACGACTCGGGCACATTTTATGTAAAAGTAGCAGAAGCACAGCAGGTTAAATAGATTTAGACTTTCCATTATGGGAATATGACAGCAGACTGAGTCGGCACTAATATACCACGTATCTGTCATATTTATCTGATCTTGTTAAGCTTGGCCGACGGGCCACCTGTTATATTGATCAGGAGGCCCCGGGGCCATATTTGCTCTCCGTAATGCAGCTTATGTTTGAAGTCCAGCTGGGCTTTATTGTAAAAGTATTATAAAACGTGATTTAAGTGAAGGGAGGCCAATATGCTGCGGCAGATTGACAGTGACGTCGGCGGTCAGACCAGAGGAGGAGGGTAGATTTATGACCTGCCCTTCAGAGGCACAGGTTCATGTTCCCGCCGAGCCGCACCTGAAAGAGCTCCCTTAAGGAAGTCACTACATAAAAGAAAGTCAGAGAAAAAAAATCCGCCATCAGATTGGAGTCACTCTGGATTTCTCATTTGCTCAAGTTGCAGGTGAAGGAAATGACCCGCAGAGGTCGAGTAGTTAAGATTTGTTGGTTTCTTTGATGAGTGAATGTAGAAGTTGAATATTGTAAAACCATCTAAAACCTGAAGTCTTTTATGTTGTATTTGATCTAATGAAAACATGTTACTGTTTTTGGGACCCTACGGAGTAAAAGACCGTAAAGATGAGTAACTGAAACATGCTGTAGATAAATCCACACATTTGCATTTATACAGAAGTCAGTATGACCCGTCACACTTCTCAAGTTCATTAGTTTTGTTCTGATATTTTGGCTTCACAGAAGCGTAATGCCCCTTAAATCTCCTCCGTCCGCCTCGGTAATGCTCTCCCCCATGCTCTGTTTTGGAACTTTCTTTTCCTTTCTCTGACTTTTTTGCTGTTTACTACAAACAGCAGTGCACCAGCACTGACCTGGCCTTTTGACGAGTACACTGGCAACATGAACCAACAGGGTTGTTTAGCCGTGCTGGGACGGTGTCGTCATCGTCATCAAAACTCACCTTTTCCTGAGAACACCGTGATCTGAAAGAGGGGGTCGAGGTCAACTTTATCAAGTTCACATGGGGTACAAGTGTTTTTCTTTTGAGGTTTAAGGTGACCTTGTAGTTTGCAGAGCACAATAAGGGTTAGGCAAGAACGAAAGTAGTCTTAGCTGTCAGGCTATACATAATGGATTGGATTTGAGTGTAACTGAAGAGGGGCCCGCTTTTAGTGGAAATCAAACCAAGCACAAAGCACTCATGATTGTAGTGAATCGGAACAGGATTCTCCCATTTTTAGGGATTTAAATAACACTTATTGCACTCTATTTAAAATAATAAAAAAAAATGTCTTCTCTGAAAATTGCTCTGTGGACTGAGAGCATTTTGGAAAACCCCTTTAAATTGGACGCAGTATGTCTGTAAGCTAATGACATTTAGGTGCATGAATGGTATTATGGGACCCAGGTGGAAGTGATTCGGAAGTCAGACACACGCTGTGATTACTGACGTGATCTCAGAGTATATAGATCGTATAAATTTGCTGCCTTCAGCACACTTCAACTCCGGTAGCCATGGAAACACAGGCTGTATAGGCTAAATATAGTGACAGGCAGCTCCTGAAGTTGATAGAAGCATTGAATATCATTCACCACGAACAGAGAGCCTTCATTACTCATTCAGATAAGTAGAAGGACTCATACCTCTCCCTGATAATTAATGAATTCATGAACATGTAGTCCAGGATCTAGACCATAGATTAGTGAGGAGTCCTGCTGTAAAATAACTGCTTTATCATGTGGTGAATGATAAACAGTTAATACCAAACTCAAGCACAGTTACTTCTCGTTTTGTGCGTTTAATATGAAAAAGAAATTATGATTCTTCATAATGTGCCTGAAGCAAATTCACATGTTTATTTGTATCCTTTTACAGCTTATAAAGTTCTGAAAGAGTTCATATATCAGTGATTTAAACCACCCATAAGATGAGCAGCGAGCGAGAGAATCCACTACACAAATCCCACCTCGGGCATAAACGTCCCAACGGATTGGTGCCACAAATGCGAGTGTTTGGGAGTGAGAGTGAAGTGGGTGTACACAGTCTCTCCAAAGCCTTAACCACAATGAGATTAGTGTCAGTCGGCAGCATTAATCCCAATAGTCTCCCAGCAGCAGCAGCACCAACCAAGCTGGCCCACCGTTAGCCGAGGAAAACACCACGAGGAGACCGAAGGGAGTGGGCCGGAGCGACTTAACCAAATAATGGATTAATCAGATACAGCTAGAGGAGGAGACGTCTTTTTGCATAATACGTAAAGCAAAACAAATGCCGGGGTGTCAGTGATACAATAGTGTCAGATGGGGCAGGCTGAGTGATGTCATGGAGGAAGGTTTGGTGACATGCTGGTTTTTAATTAGGGTCCAGTTTTAAGGGTGTGACCCTAAAATGAGCTTAACAATCCCATCGACATGAACACTAGGGCTGATTGTTTTCATTGTTGATTAATCTGTTTATTATTTTCTTGATTAACTGATTAGTTGTTTGGTCTATAAAATGTCAGAAAATGGGGAAAAATGGCGATCAGTGTTTCCCAAAACCCAAAGATGATGTCCTCAAATGTCTTGTTTTGTCCACAACTCAAAGATATTCGTTTTACTTTCATAGAGGAGTAAAGAAACCAGAAAATATTCACATTTAAGAAGCTGGAATCAGAGAATTTTGCCTTTTTTTTTTTAACAAATTGCTCAAACCGATTAATTGATTCAGTCAATCAATTGATTTAATTTAATAGTTGACAACTAATCAATTAATCGTTGCAGCTCTAACGAACACCCAGACATAGGGTTAGGGTTAGAGATGTTGTCCATTTGAATACATCCATTTGAGCTGTGTGGAATTCTAACGTTTTTTTTCCCCACACAATTTTATGACATTTTATAGACAAAATGAATCAGTTAATCAAGAAAATGATCAACAGATGAATCGATAATGAAAATAATTCTTTAGTCGCAGCCCCAGTGGCATCTATTTGGTCTCTTATGTGTATTGATTCTGATTCTCTGATGCCTTGAGTAGCACAAATTACTTTTCAATATATCAACCAGGTATGTGCAATATGATCGCGATCACAAAACACTCACAATAAGTTGATCGTGGTGAATTTCCATCGTCAGGATAATCGTGAATATCCTTACACAAGTGACTTGAAAAAGCTGTGTAGCTTGCTATCATGGTAGCGAAGTGAAAAATAGAGTCTGATTTAAAAAACAATAATAAATACAGGAATTATCATGTAAGAAAGAACACAATATTGCTATTTTTTAAAATTATTTATTTATCCTTTATTCATGCAGGGGGACCTTATTATTTATGATTTGACCTTATTTAAGATTGTTTGTTTTTCACTAAAAAGGATGTTCATTGAAAAAAAGAGAGTGTCCTCTGTGATGCAATTAGAGCTGCAACAAGTAATCGATTAGTTGTCAACTACTAAAATAATCACCAACTATTTTGATAATCGATTAATCGGTTTGAGTAATTTTTTTAAAGAAAAAAAGTCAAAATTCTCTGATTCCAGCTTCTTAAATGTGAATATTTTCTGGTTTATTTACTCCTCTATGACAGTAAGCTGAATATCTTTGAGTTGTGGACAAAACAAGACATTTGAGGACATCATCTTTGGGTTTTGGGAAACACAGACCGGCTTTTTTCACCATTTTCTGACATTTTATAGACTAAACAACTGATCAATTAATCAAGAAAATAATCAACAGATTAATCAACAATGAAAACAATCAGCCCTAGTGTTCATGTCGATGGTCACACCCTTAAAACTGGACCCTAATTAAAAACCAGCATGTCACCAAACCTTCCTCCATGACATCACTCAGCCTGCCCCATCTGACACTATTGTATCAATTGCAATTATTTTGGCCAGGATAATCGCAATATGAAATGTTCATATCGTCTCATGCCTTATATTAACATTAGCTGCTGAAGAGGACTTGAAGATTTGGTTGAAAGCTCAGAAAAGCCAGCAAGTGAAAATGTGAGGTTTTTGTTATTATTATTATTGGATCATTGATGCTTATGGAAAGTGTTTGAAGTTTCAGCCAGTGTTTGTGACCCACACCTTAGAAACATACCTATCTGTTTTTTAATAGATCAAACCTGTTCTTCTCTTTTTGGCAAAGCAGCAACTCTTCTGCTGCAAAACCTCCGTTCTACCCACTGATTCCCCACCAGAGACATCCCCCGGCTCCCGTCCCCTCCCTTCCCCTCCGACGTTGGTACGATCCAAAAAGCCCGGCGGTTTGTTTGCTTGGGAAAGGAGAATATCCTCTGAGGTCAAGTCAAACAGGATGTGCTAGAGTGTGGTCCTTCGCTCCTATTGGCTCTTTGTAATAACGCTCTCAGTGGGGCGAACACACACACACACATGTACGAACGTGTGTGCACATACACATCTGAAACGCCATACCTAACAAACCACAAACTTAGTTTTGTGAAATGCCTATTTGACAGCCCATCCAGTTGTATTTACCTTAAAAGAGGAGTTTGTGATTAAAGCAGCGTGCTCGGAGCAGGCTTGTTTGAATAAGACGTTGCGTTGGGAAAATGTCAAACACTAAAACTAATAAACAGAAACTGCTGCAGATGAAGACACCACTCAGTGAGAGCGAGAGCGGGACGGCGCAATCAGAGGAATCGCTGCATCAGCAAGCGGTCGTCAGAGATTTATATTTTTTGGAGATAATCAACAATGCTGGAAATGTTTGTTAGCTCGCAGTGTATCTAAGCAAACATGAGATTTTTGTTATTTTATAAAGCATCCCCTGAACTGTCATTTCAAAAAGCCCAGAAATTCTTTTGCCCACTTGACGCCGAGTGCCAGCAGCGTAGGAGAAAGAAAGAACAAGCAAATTATGAATGTTTATTTCTTGGCGACAGTGTGGTCTGTAGTTTTTGTCAACAACTTCACAATAGACAAGTTTTGCTGATGAAACATTATCTGCATCAGCGTGCTTTCATTAGTGCCTGCTGTTTGCGAAATGATATGAAACATGTTTCATTCACACTGACGGAAATCTGATAAAATGAAACCTTATCCAATGGCTGCTTTGATATGAGATAAAAGTGAACTTTATGCTATTCCTCATCCAATTTCAAAATGCAATCCAGGTTGTTTGAGTCAACAAAACATCTGGCCTTATTGTGAAATTCTGAAGTGCAGCGGTGGGATGTATTATCTCCACGGGATTTTTTTTGTCAAATTTGATCAGCTGAATGAATAAACAGACACAAGAACAAACAGAGGGAGAGCAATCTGGAGTCCTCAGAACTAGTTTAATTACCCTGATGTCATATTGTGTTTACATGCACACAAAAAACGGGTCTGACTTAGGTTGAGTTGTTTACGGACGTTAACACCAGTCTGACTCGTCTCCTTTATACGTCTCTCAGTGTTGTCATCATGGAAACTGACCCACTGCGGGACACAAAGCCAAGTGACGGATAGGACAATACGTACATGTCTCGGTGCGAATAATGAAGACGTTGATCTTCACAATCAGGAAAATGAATCAGAACCAAAATTGGGATGTAATTGTTAAATGAATAGTTCAGGTGTTTTGAAGTGGGGTTGTATGAGGTACTTATTCATAGTCAGTGTGTTACCTACAGTAGATAATGGTCGGCACGCCCCCAGTTTGGAGAAGCAGACAGGAGTTACCGAACAGGAGCAAAGCAATGTACTGCTGTGGACGGGGCCGACAGCAAAATGTAGTTTATCCACTTAAAAGAAAGACCTACTAAAAAACAATCAACATCAGTTTAAGTGTACATTATATTTAGAATATTTTCACCACTTTACCTTGCCATCAGACAGCCCTTTCTGATGAGGAACTGAAGCTGTTGTATCCATCCATTCTCTCGCCAAAGCCACCAGACTCCATTGAAAAAAAACCTGTAATTTTACCTCGGAGGACACAGCTGGTTTACCGCTGCCTCGATCAGGAGGTTAGTTTGTGTTATTGTGTGACTTTGGTGAATCCGAACAAACCAAAATGACACAATAACACAAATTAAGGTAAAATTACTGTTTTTTTTCAAAGAGGTCTGGTTGCTTTGGCGAGAGCATAGACAATGGCTTCAGTTCCCCCGTCAGAAACATAGACTGTATAGCTGTCTCACAGCAAGGTAAGCCGGCAAAAATATTCTAAATATAGCATACACTTACACTGATATTGATTTATTTTTAGATGAGCCTTTCTTTTAGGTGGCTAAAAAACTAGGGGCGTGCCAACTGCGATCTACTGTAGGTAATACACTGACTATGGATAAGTACCTCATACAACCCCACTTCAAAACTCCCAAACTATTGCTTTAAAGCTGCAGTGGGTAGAAATGGAGCAAATATGATTTAAAAAAAAGTTATTTTTATAAAACGGTCACTATATCCTGACAATAGTGCAAAAAAAATGATGTGCCTTTGTGTCCTCCGGTGCTCCTAATGGCATCTGCAAGATTTCACAGACCGGAGGAAAACAACCAATCAGAGCCGAGCTGGAGCCTTGTCGTCTCTAAGCAGCTGTCAATCACTTGGAAACTCTGATCAAGCGGTCAAACTAGGCAGCGCTGATCAAATATGAATCAATCTGTTACTGTAATGCCTATTTCTCGCCTCAAATGTTTTCAGAAACAGAAACATGTAACTGTAAAATGAGAAAGCTTGTGACCCGGCAGCCATGTTGAGACCAGTTGAGGTTGAGTTGAGTTGTAATACCAAGCACCGCCCACAAGCCGGAGCACAGCCAATAGAAACGCTCAATAGGAATGCTCTCTCTCTCTCTCTGAAATGACCTGTGATTGGCCAAAGTCTCCCGTCTAGATTTTCTAAAGCCTGAAAACAGAGCCATGAGGAGGTGCAGAAGTCTAGTTTTCTCTCAGAACACTTGAATTACAATATGCTGAAAGGTTATTATGGGATTTTTGCCCAATGATGCCAACAACTTTCTGCCTACTGGAGCTTTAAGAGCGCAGCGTTAAAGGGTGACCACCACGTGCATGTCACTGCAGAAACAGTACTGTTATCTACCCGCTGCTTGTCTTGCGCGGCAGTCAGCCTGGAGCCTCGAACAGACGGTGCCTGAAGGCAAAATAGTGGTCACATGGTGCCTTCCACTGAATTGTCTGCAACGTATGACACAACAAAAGGTTTGGTGCAGGGGCAAATGATCAAATATAAGTTTACAGCTGATCACATAACAAAGCATGGAAATTCATATAGTGGAAAAAATACTGCAGTTTTATATCTGATATTAATAAAACTACAGTTAACTTCAAAGACACGTTTGAATATGTCCTTTTAATGTATGTAAAACATAGAAATAATACTTGATATTAGTTGAATGCTGATCATGACACAGCTAATATTATAAACTATAAATTACCTATAGCCTAATCTACTTAACTTTTCATGTAATTGCTTTGAAGTCAAGGCAGTTAAGCAGTAAAAATGAAGTGCCAGATATTTTCAGGTATGAACACATTGCTGTTGGATCTCATTCAAGACAATTTGAGAGTTCTTGGGTGTTACTGTGGCCGCAAGCATTGTTCTTGCATGTTGTCATTTAGCTGCAGGTAAACGGGAGATGACTCAATCAACCATGTTTTCTTTTTTTTTTTTTTGCCACTTGCAGTCCCACATCTACAGCGTTCCGCTTGAGCTCAGCGGATGACGTCACTATGTCACCGAAAGGTTAATTATCATTTAAAGGTTATTGGCATGTTTAGACCCGGGGATGGAATTTAACTGACATCACATGTGGATAGGATGACAAAGTTCAGTGACACAAAATGAAAATGTGTCCTTTTTTGGAGACAAAGGAAGGGGACGTTAAAGAGGAGGTGTATGGGTCTATTAGAGCATCCTAATAGGAGACCAATGGCTAGGAAATTGAATCAATTAGGAAGGAGAGGTCAGAGGAAATGACCTCAGGGTCAGTGAACCCCACCTCTTAGCACCCACAGGAAGGGCTCCGTCACGGTGCTGTCCTCTGGATCTAACCTGGTTAACATATATCTGCTGAAAGGAGCAGATCTTTATGAAAAGCTTACATTAACTTACATTTAGTTTGGTCATAGTGGATGGTCCAGCCTTTCTAATGAAGTTTTACACCCCAAAGAAAGTCCACCCTTATTTTAACTTTAATTTGTATTCAGCTCCGGACAGAACATCATGAGCATCCATACACCATGACACCAATCAATACAACATTAAACAAATGGGCAAATATGTTTCTTTATACAATTGTATGTATATATTTATTATTGGAAATCAATTACCAACACAAAGCAATGGCAAATATTGTCCAGAAACCCTCACAGGTACTGCATTTAGCATAAAAAATATGCTCAAATCATGATAAACTGCAGCCCAACAGGCAACAACAGCTGTCAGTGTGTCAGTGTGCTGACTTGACTATGACTTGACCCAAACTGCATGTGATTATCATAAAGTGGGCATGTCTGTAAAGGGGAGACTCGTGGGTACCCATAGAACCCATTTTCATTCACATATCTTGAGGTTAGAGGTCAAGGGACCCCTTTGAAAATGGCCATGCGAGTTTTTCCTCGCCAAAATTTAGCCCAAGTTTGGAGCAATGAGCTAGTATGAAATGGGTATTATCAATGGATTCCTTAGGTTTACTAGTTTCATCTGATACCAGTATCTTCACTGTAGCTTTAAAACTGAGCCTGCTACAAACTCCAGAAAATCAGTAGCATTAATGCGCTAAAGAAATTTGTGGCGTTAAAACAAATTTACATTTATGCGTTATTATCGTGTTAACTATGACAGCCCTACTTTATACCAGTTTCTTGTTATAGCTTTTTTACTGGCTAAAAGCAGAATTTTTGCCTGGTATCTATCTCTTCTTTGCACATCCATCTCTATGTTCCCCAGCTACATCACAGTACAATTGTTTGGAATAGCATATCCCACAATGTGAAAACATGGGTATGTTTGGCCTCCTGGCTGCCACAGAGCCTCCAACATGGCTGCTTTAGCTGTCTGCTTTTGATCTGGGGTGTTATGAAGAATTTAGTCAGATTCTTCCAACCAAGATCGCCCTTTTTTCTCTCTATATGCATGACTTATTGACACATTTCAGAAGCGTGTGTGACTGTGGTGCAATGCAAAACCTTATTACACCACTTTAGGAAGCTAAAGGAGAATAGGAAGTAAGACTGGACCACTGGCTGGGTTGTTTCTGGTCTGCTGATGAAGGTCCCCTTAGCACTGATTAGCTCAGGGCCGAATGATCTTCTTACACCTTCTGCATGGCTTTCCTGACCTGTGTGAGACTGATGCATGCAAAACGATCTGAGGAGCACATTGAGCAAATATCGAAAAGCCGTGCTACATGAGCGAAAGTTTCCTCGATGTTGAGTTGCCAGCCAGTAGCAGAGTTGGGGATGAAGGAAGTGTGTAAGGAAAACTGTCCCGAGCGAGAGGATGAGAGTAATGATATTTCTGTTTATCTGCGGAGATGGTCCTGAGGTATTTTTGGATGGCCGTTGTTTTTTCCTCCGTAAATTCCAGGTTCCGGCTGTTTTTCCTTCTCCTTGTTCCCAGCCTGTGAATGCAGGGCCGCTTCCTCTCCCTCCTTCCTATTCTGAGCCTCTGATTGCATGGAGGAGGGGGTTGCTTAACAGGATAGTGTGCATATGTGTGTGTGTGTATTGTGAATCAGGGGGGAAGGAATGTTGCAATATGTATTATTTTTTTTCTGTCAGCCGGTTTAAACTAATGAAAGCGTGTAGTGTCTCGGGTGTTGGGTGTGGAGGATGTAACCATTAAAGAGATCAGCGTGTCAACTGTTCCCCAAGTGCTGCTTTCTCTGATCCAGCTGGTGATGGGAGGTGTCTGCATGTGTGTGTGTGTGTGTGCACGCTCCACCCCGCACACACTCCTCTCAGCAAGAAACAGACAGATGGATCTTTGCTTTGGCCAATGTTGTCTGCTTCTGATCTAACTGTACAGCTCTGCCGCAGGCCAAATTACTCTGCATTTTTCTTTCCCCGTAAATACACCCGCCTTTATCTACACAAGCTGCAAACACAGCCAGACTGAAGGAAAGATAAATGCAATATTTGGATCTATATGATCAAAGTCTGTTCTGTGGTTGCATGTCAAGCAATAAACATCACATAAACAACATGCCGCATTGTTGCCTTTCGGTTGCCACGCGATCACACATGTTGCTGCAACATTAATCTCGGTTAAGCTCTTCGTTTGACACTTTGGAACGGGGTTCCTGATTGGACTGGCGTTTTATCTGCCGATGCCTTCAGTTTTTGCTTTTTACTATACTATAGTAAGGTAGGCCTGGGCGATATGGAGAAAACCAAGTATCAAAATATTTTTGACAAAATACCTTTATCGATATGTGACGATATTGTAGGGTTGACTATTGGTGCTTTTACAAAATATTGATTACATTTTTGATAAATAATCATCAGTAATGTGGATATGATGACTGGGTAAAGGAAAATAATAGAACAGCTAGAACAGTCTGGTAAGTTCAGACAATGTCATCACTTTAATGCAGCCTTTAAAACCAGGAAAAGCCAACGCCAATGCCATATTATGATATTACGATATCCAAAATCTAAGACGATATCTAGTCTCATATCATGATATCGTTATAATACTGATATATTGCCCAGCCCTAAAACTTGGTAAGTTGGAAACAAGAGAGTTAATATCTACATTTGGCTGCAAGGTCAAAGAAAAACAAAGCTTGTTTTTGTGAGTTTCCTCCAATTGGAATTGTTTCTGTAATTAAATTGGATATTTCATCCAGCCGTTGAATGGTGACCTTGGGACTTGATCGTTAGATGTAATCGTAAACACTTGAAAGAATCACGTGTTGAGCAGAAACACATTTCTGGACCAAAACTGTGAGCTTGTTGGGATTCTTGAGGCTCTTCAGTTTAGTGCAGCCTTTCTGTTTCATTTCCTTTTACAGCATTGAAACAATGAATGATATATTTCTCCTTTTACATAGCCCAAGAGAGCAATACGTGACTCATGTTGTAGGCTACATAACACAGGACAAAGTACAACTGAATTTGTATTTGAGTTTCGGGGAAATAAGCCAACTCAAAAAGGGAGTTTACGTGTATTACATAAGCACATAAAAGTGTAGTTCATTACACCAAACTCTTAGTCTGAATTACTTTTTTTTTCAAGAAGTCTTCGTCATGCTACGCTTTATCCATTGTTCTTCCAAATCTGTTTATTATTTAACAAATTAGTTATATAAAATATGTTATATTGTACTCTAAAAGTAAAAGGTTGCTGTCAGTTTGTGTTTTCTTGTGTAAATTATTCAAATTCATTGTAACTGAAAAGACATATCTGCTCATTTGATCGCATTTAAAATGCTAATATAAAGTAGTGTGATATCCTTAAAGGGAACTATGCTTATCCATAGTTTGGGAACTACGCTTATTCACTGTCTTCCCAAGAGTCAGGTGAGAAGATTGATACCACTCTGGCATCTGCACGTTAAGTTTGAAGCTACAGCCGGCACTTATTATCTTAGCTTAGCATAAAGACTAACAGCAGGGGGAACCGGCTAGCCTGGCTCTGTCCAAAGGTAACAAAATCCTCCTATATAATACCTCTAAAGCTCACTAATAGCACGTATCTTGTTTGTTTAATCCGTACAAATGCTGATTTTTTTTTTATGGGGAAGCTAGCCGTTTCCCTGTTTCCAGTCTTTGTGCTAAGCTAAGTTAAATGTGTACATAAAATGTATAAAAACTAATTTTGTGGATTCTTATGAATGCTTTCACACCACTGCAGAACATTCGTGCAGGGGAAAGTTATTAGGCTGGACCTCGACTTCAGCAGATTTAATTTTGCATTACACTGAGCTTCATATTTACCGGACAGATTTGAGACCGGTATCAATCGTCTCATTTAGCTCTCGGCAAGAAAGGGAGTAAGTGTATTTCACAAAATGTCTAACTATTCCTTTAAATGATTCCTACTGGAGTCACACACATTTGGAGCAGGTGACATAGCCTAGCCTACAGAAGCAGGTCAAAGGGGAAAGATGAGAAGACGTGTGTGTGTGTGTGTTCTCTGGTCCTCTGGTTGAACAACTCAGTGTTGACATAAAAACAAAGGCACACTGCAGCCTGATCCTCTGTTTATTGCACAACAACCAACCTAAACCACCGCCATATTGGATTTTTCCTCTGTCTGCAGTTTTTAGCTTCATAACCTGGCTATGTCGTTTATTGTAGAGCGTAAACACACCAACATGTACATGAGAGGACTATGTTAGACTCCCATTTATCTTCTCATTTCTCCACATGGTACTTGAGTGTTTTATGCGGCCTGATATATATCAGATTTATAGTTTGATGAATCTCTCCAGCACTTCCAAAGGGGATGTTTTCCCTGAAGACTTGTGAAGTAAACAGCACAGTGGTCTTTCCATGTAGTTCTGCTTTTACTATCATTTGGCATTCACGTTCAGGAAAGCGCGCGGCACATTTGTAAAAGTATTGTTTGTATCTTTCCCATCTGCCTCTCACAGTAAATCTTCTAGTTTGCTCTTTGTCTGCTTCCTCTCAGGGACTTTCAGGGTTATTCGGGCCGACAGCTGAGACGCTTGAACTCTTTTTTCATTCCAGTTATATCTAGACGGGAGATATAGACGCTGTAGCATTTGCCGGGGATTATGAAAAATGTTTCTTCCCTATAGACATGCAAGAGCTTTCTGCTTCAAAAGATATATTCTTATCCCCCTTCCCCATTGGACGGTTGGCTGGAATTTCCAGCTGAGAGCAAAGCGATAGGGGTGGTGTTATCTGTGTTTAGACTATAAATGTTTATGAGGGATATATTTCGGAGTGTAGCAAAAAACAGACCTCGTGTGCGAGTGTGTTTTATTGCATGTAAGCATGCATGAAGGCCAGCGTTACACCGTCAGGTTAGAAATGGATAGATAGGCGACTCGCCACTGCTAAGGTTTGTTTTACTGGGATAGAAGGAATTTTGTCTTTTCCTGGCCTCATACATCAATATGGCAGATGTTTCCTAAAGGATGGATCATGAGGCCTTTCAAACGGATTCACAAACTACCTTAATTGCTGTTTGTTTTGTCTCCCTCCAACCTCCCCCCCTCCCTCACCTCCCTCCCCTTCCACTCTTGGTCTTGCGTCAAACATCTGAGGAGCATTTTCAAGAACAAAAAGGAACTCATATTGCCGCTGCATATTTGGCTCTCGGACACACGGGGAACTGGGTATTGTTTCCAAGCTTTTTATCCATCCACCATTTGATCTCCGCTCCCATCCATGGTGCAAAATGTGCTCAGCCTGCTCATTTTGAACCGAGCAGTGAATCCCATTCATGGTGTTTTTCCATGCCTGAGATGGGTATTGGGCGCTGATAGGATATCAAGCACACCTAAGTGCTTCCCTTTCCTCCCCTCTCTTTATTTTCTTTCCTTTTCTCATCGGCCTCTGCCTCTCTATCAGGCCCCTTGCACATGCTCTGTGTCACGTCCTGTAGCGAACAACAGCCCTACCTTCCCTGGAAGGCTCGGCAGCGATTGCTGCCATAGATCAATCTTCTACGTTTGTGAGCGATTGATGGAAAGCTTTAGAGAAAGATTTACTGTGTGTGGACTTTTTATAGAAGACAGCAAGATTAGTCATGTTTTATCCCTCCAACCTTCATGTTCTCTCTCACTCTCCACCCTGTTCCTTCTCATTCACACATACAATAGACACCCTTATTTCTTTCTTGCTTTCCCATCCCCCCAGTAATGCACGCTGAAATTAATGCAAGGATTCAAAGCATTTGAAGCTCGCTCTCATTTCCCCGCTCGCTGTGTGTTTGTTGACCCGCAGCCATCTTTCAGCCCCCATCATCATCAGGTAGGACTGTGTTTGTTGATGTTGTCCGGGTAACAACATGGGTTGCCAAGAGTTGTCCGTCCGCGGCCTGAAAAAGAGCACGACCCCGAAAGCTTTGTGTTTTTAAAATACCCTCAACTCCTAAAACAGCCGGAGAAGCTTCATGTTAAACTCCCCGTAACTTGAAGGAAATGTTCAAAGTGCGAGATTTGGTGAACACTTCTTGAAGTTGCACAGACATATCTGAAACTTAAGACGAATGGTGTCATCACTCAAGCTCAAGTGGCGTTTCATCCCGAGCTGTCTCTTTTTTGAAATCCTGGCAAAAGTTGTGTTTGCTGTGAAACACAAGTTGTTAGGGCTTGCCAAGGACGTACGAACAGGACAAGCTCCATCCTGACTGGCATCTTGGTTTCACATCCAACAGAGAAAGAGAAGGGGAGGACGTCATGTTCAAGTGACTCAGCATTCGTCTACTCTACGTGCACAGGAATATATAAACTAAAACAGCACAGTAATGAAATAAAATCCCACATGATGCGGCGATGCATGCGACTGACTGGCATTGGTTTACATGGCATCAAGGGGAAGAAATTAGCTCATTGTGCAGTGAAAACTATACTACACTATTGGAGTGTAGTTTATAGCCGCCGCCGGCCCCTCGCCCTCTCCGTGGCAGCGGTGATTCATGTGATTGAGAAGAGTGTGGGAGGGGAAGTGGGGTGGAAGGGGAGGAAGAGAGGCAGGAAGTAGGGGGGAAAAGCTGGTCTATCAACGAGGCCTGATAATGGAGACCCACAGGAAACCGCTGAGGAGGATTTTCCACGATGTCGCACAGGAGCCCTGGCACTAGAGCCGACTAACACACACACACACACGCATTATTTTACCCCTTCCCCACCCCCACTCCCACCCCCACCTCTAATCCCACACAAACAGGGCCACCCACGCCCACACGGGTGCCGTGTAACACGGCAGCGTCCCCTCAGCCAAAGAAAGTAGCCTCGCGTCAATCGTCTCAATCAGTGTTTTTAAGTTGATCGGCAGATTTGTCAGCATGTTCTCCTTATCTCTTACTCTGGCTGCACCTGCTCTGGCAGTGGCACCGTGCCAGCTCTCGTCCCGGGCCTGTCATTGGCTGGCGGGCTCTCAGGACCACGGGGCATGTTGGCCAATAAACAAGATGAAAAGCAAGTGTACACAGAGATAGACATGGCCCTCATCTTTCCTCCTCATTTGAAACTTAAAGCTTTTAGGACGCACGAGCGGAGCTACACGGCACTGTGTCTGATCTAAACATCAAAACATATCCATCAAATACGTAGCACACTAAGAGAAAGGTGTCCAAAAAGGAACTCTCCACATCAGCCTGACGGAGAGCGAGGAGGTGTGTGTTAATGTGTGTGTGTGTGTGTCAAACATGTTTGTCCCGTACTCGGACAGGGAGGGGTCCTTGTTTTCCTTCTGCTCTTCCCTTTGGTTACACTGTTGTTTCCCAGGCCCCCCTTGTATACAACATATCCCATTAGGAAGGCTGCTGCTGCTGAGACCTCCTTCACACACACACACAGCATGGACCCAGGAGGAAAATCAATGCTGAGAAGACCTTGCTTCTCTTCCTATGGTGCAGTCGTTAGGGAAATGGAGAGGCAGTTCCATCTGCGTACACCCGCTGCTAACGACATCTTTAGGCCCTCCGACTCTGTTTGGCTTCTGCTGCTGTTTTTCCAACCACTGCTCACGGTTAAAGCATCAGCCATAGTGTATCTCTCCCTCATTAACATAAACAGCTGCTTTTTGAACGTCCGCCAGATGAAGATTTAACCGTTACGTCGTTGACTTCCTGATATTTAACGTCTGGTTTTGATGGATGGGACATTTTCTCATCAGCCTTCGGGGCTCATTTGTGATCATTTGTATTGTGTGTGAGCCCTGCATGGCTTTGACGTGGTGTGTGGCTCGTCCCTCCGTTTCAGAAGCTCGCCATTCTCAGGACGTCCTGTAGAGTAGTCGCCCCCTCCCCCTCCACCTCCACCAAAAAACACACACACACAAACAGACGCAAACATGCACACTTCATCCGAGCGACCCCCCCTCCCTCCTTCTCTCTCACAGCTCCAGCTCCTTATCTTCAGCGTCCAGGCAGCTGCGTGTTTGTCTGTGTGTGTGTGTGAAAGAAGGGAGACAGACAAAGTGTGTGCGTGCATCCATGTGTGTAAAGCGCTGTTGTGTGTGAAGGCAGAGAAATAGGTGTGAAGTACAGTCACCGAGGTTGCCTTTCAAGTCCTCCTCCCCCCGTGACTGTGGTCAGTAGTTGGAGTTGGGGAAGGAACAGGATTAACAGCTGCACACAGATGAAGGAAGGAGCATGAATCGCTCCAGACGAGCGTCTATACTCCAGTGAGCGGTATCATGACCAGAGTTCATCCTAGGACTTTGTCTGCCAGCAGAAGTGTCCAGCATGACGTCATTTTAGAGACAAATGAAAAAGCTGAGGATAAACAGTCATCGTAGGGCTTCACAGACCTGATTGTGTATCAGAATGATCTGAGAAAACATTTTTTCCCTTCATGATAGACATGCTTCTCAGATATTTATGGCTATTTATTGTTTTTTTTAATCTTCCTTCTTGAATGTCGTTATCCTTTTTTATGAGTTATGTGACTTTCCCACATTATTTAGGGCTGGGTATCATTTGAAATTTGGTGGATATCGTCGCCAATATGATGCCTGAGTTTCAGAGCAGATGTCAAAGCAAGACTTTTTTTGTCCTACTCCTTCACCTGTTTCCTTCTTTATCTTCTGGTCTGTTATTCTTTTTTTTGTATCAACTTCAATTTATCTCTTTCTTTTAACCTGAGCCACAGTCCGTAATCTATAAAGGCCCTTACGCACCAAGCTGACGGTCGGCCGTCGGACAGTTTGGGGCCGTCGGTGAGTGTCCCCCAGCCTATTACTAACATACCCTCAGTAGTAAGAACAAAGTTGGCTGATGCACACGGGTCAAGAATCCGATGGTAATTTCACATGTGCACTTATTTTGTGCACAAAGTAAGAACAATTCTACCATGTTGTTTAGCAGATATGACCATGTTCATCATCTTAGTTTAGAGTGTAAGCATGCTAACATTGCTAATTAGCGCTAAACACAAAGTACAGTCTGACATTAGTTTTGCAAATATTTTGTCAGAAAAGTTAAATCATGTAGTGCTGGACAAATTGAATGACAGTCTAGTTATTGAGACCTTTCACTCTAGACCACAAATGTCAGGCTGCTGCGGCGCTTAAGTCAGAGGATCACCAAAGTCATTAGGATTCAAGCTCTGGGGACCATGAATGTCATGGCAATCCATCCAATATAAGATATTTCAGTCTAGGTCAAAGTAGTGGACAGACTAACTGACTTTGCCATCCATAGAGCAATGCATGGTCAGAAATAATTTTGCTGAATTACATATTGTTGATGTCTGTCTGTCTTCGAAGCTGAAGCTTTTCATTTGGCTCCAGGATTCTCAGGTTAATGCTAAGTACCATTGCGCAGCAGCAGGCCAATTAGTAAGCCTATAAAAAAGGTTGTTTGTGCGTACAGACAGCCAGCAATTTTACATGTTAGCTGTAAATCACCCAGCATACACAACTTGTGAGACTATTTCAGAGATGAAGAGGTGGGACCAATCATAACAAGTGCTGAGAGAAATAGTGTGCAGATGGTTGCCGTCGTGCGCAGGGCGGAGCGAGTCGAGGAATCCCCGCAGTATGCTCCTGTCTCTGTGTGTTTGTAGTGCATTAAAACATTGGCTCCAGCTGTTTGCAGGCAGGGCGAGAGGTTCATAGTGGATTTATTTGGCCTCGACAAAGATCGGCTCACTGTTGAAATGAGGCACAAAGGCAGTCCTCGCTGCTATTTGCTGCTCACAATATAGAAATGTGATGTTCCCGTTTTGTATATTGGATGATAAGCCGGAGTCTAACATGAAATATGTGGTGCTGGCTCACAGTTGCGCCTCCAAATTTTGTCACACTATCCTTTGTTTACGCCTGTTTGTATCCCTGTCCGCTCACATCTCCAGTTGTATCTACATGTCTGATTCTCTGTTTACTGGATAGTTTGGGTTTGCAAGTCTTTGATTTGGTGCATTCAATGTTCTCTTCTCCCTGTGTGAATGTGGATTGTTTGGATTTCTCCGGCGTGTTGTTGCTTTTGGGGCCGTTGTAAGTTTGTGCAAAGATTCGGGGTCGCATGTCCGTGTTATCTGTCACTCTGTGCGTCTTGCTGTGATTTGGGATTGTTTGTCTGTGTTTTTGTCTTGATTATTATGGGATGCAGCTTGCTGCTGAGCCACTTCCTGTTTATTGTCCCCATCCTGGCCCCGGGATCATCACTGACATCACAAGGTTGTTTACGGTGTGGGAACCAAGGTAAGATATATATATATATCAGGAGTGTGAAGCCATCTCTTAACCTTTGAACCTATAAAAGTCAGCTGTAGTATTTTTTATATTACAGCGGGGCTGTAGGAGGAAAAGAATATATATTGAGCGGATATGATCTGTAGTTTTCTTTTTCATTTTACACATGCTTTCCTCATTCCCATATATGGATCCAAACACTTGTCAGCCTATTTCATTATGGATCAAAAAACATGTGCATTCACACCTTTATTACATGCAGCCAAGTGACGGCGTGTCAATGTGTTGCCTTTCTTTGGAACATTTTATGAGTATGTCTCAGAGCAACATATTTTACATGTCTGAGTCCTGTTCAGGCACTGTCTCTGTCTGGTGTCTGCACCCCTCTCATAAACTGTAGTACAACATATAAACTATAAGCTTGTCTACTTAGCACACTTCAGAACAGTTTATAGACCATTGACCACATCCTCTTTTGGTGATGAGATACGTTTATAATGCATTTTCTAACATATCTCTATGTCTCAGTTATAAGTTTAAACATTTTGCATAAGAAGCCCACTAGCCTTTGTAAACGCAGGGTTGTAATTATGATTTTGACAGGGGTCAGTCACCTCAGGGTTTGGAATTTGTATGAGCATTCTCCAAAAATGTGGAGGGAGGCACAAGCAAATTTACAGCCCATGTGTCAGGGCACAAGCGTACAGCCTGGCGTCAGCCTCAAGAGAAATATGATTTATCACTTTTGGCCTAGACTGTCCTGTTTGGAATTTTTAGTGCAATTACCCAATGTAGCGACTGTCAGCAGCTGGTTAGCTTAGCTTAGCATAAAGACTGGGAAAATAGCTAGCCTGGCTCTGTTGAAAGACAAACCCATCCCCCATTGGTTTGTGGAGTGCCGTTTTGAAGCCTTTGATACTGCATTTTGCCCGTCGCCATTTTGGTTCTTTGCAACCAGAAGTGACATGAGAGGGTGGAGCTAAGTACAGCCGAACGCTGAATAAGATATTTTTAAGCGACCAAAATAATTAGCTCTCATGAACTGAAAACACACTGTGAAAGCGTTAAAGTTGTACGACAAAAACACGGAAAACTCCCAGCTTGGACAACGCTGTGGTAGCGACCTGTCAATCACAAGGTAGCCATGCCCTTTCAAGCTAAGCTAACTGGCTGCTGACTGCAGTGGTATCAATCTTCTTGTCCAACTCTTGGTTACAAAGCAAAGAAGTGTGTTTCTTAAAATGTCAAACTATTACTTTAAAGAATAAAACAAAATATGACAGATGAATTGGTCTCAGATTACCACATGAATCAATGCTGAATTAATAAATATCCCAGTTCAATAATTGGATAAAATGACAAAAGATTTGATACCAAACAGAGAGAGACGCCCGTACAGTTGTGAAAGGTATAGGATGAGAGCAGAGTGCAGCAGAGAAAAGACAGACAGAGGTAATGAGAGAAAGTTTGGCAGCTCAGCGTTCATTCTGAGGCTCCAGCAGGGTGAGTCACTGTTCAAGGGTGGAGACTGTTTGCTGCCTCAGTGCCAACCGGGCCGGCCGCTGTGCTGCCAACTTCTGTTAAAACAAAACAGAAGAGGGGGACGTAGGCAGGCAGCCCCTCCATTTTCCTCCTCCTCCTCCTTCTCACCCCATTTCCTCTAAGATCACAGCCAGCTTCCTCTTTCATCTCTTGCCTCGTCCTGATCTCATCCACCTCTACTGTTCACCGACGTCTGTGTGTAATGCACAGGGCGGCAAGAACAAATATCTACTTAGCTGGTTAATTGATCTTTTGCAAGATTTTTTTCTTGTGGAAAGCAGTTGTCAGTTATTTTTTTTTTAATGCAGCGATGCAGATTAAGATGTTTTATCACATCAGCAGAAGTGCCCTTTCAATATCAGTCATCCTTGAATTTAAAGATTCAATGTTCAACAAATCAAAATACCAAGTCACCCTCTTGCCTTTCTAGACTGCGCCGCCCTTATTACCCATATTATTGTCCTAATCAGCATGTTTCGTTGTCTACCTCCGAAGCGTATCTTTCAAGTGATGGGCGCCCATATCACCGAGCCTGTTTTACCACAGGCTGTTCAGCAAAAGCAAACAGAGATGTTGATTTTGATGCTGTATACAGTAAATTATACTTATTGATGTTACTACAAATAACGGATTTACTTACCCTGTTTCTTGCCAACTGTCCCCAGTGAGCCAATGAACCGTGAGCCATGAACTCACAGTGCCACGTCTTCTCTGCATTCTCTATGATCTTTCTACAAGATCAGCACATTTTACTGGAGTTTTATGCAAACACTCACAGGTTCACAAGGGCATATAAAATGATTATTGTGTGGAGTAAGCAGCATATTCTGCACTACGGGTACAATGTTACTGGGAAGGTTATTAAAGCAGCACAATAACATATTTTTATGGCTGCTGTAAATGAATTATTGCCTCATGCTTTTTGCCCTCCTTCTCTGCAGTGTGACATGAATCCAGACTTTATAATGAATTTAAAATGAATTGGCTTAACAGGTTCAATATATTCATATAACACTGGCCTCCAGTGGCTTTTGAAATATAGAGAGACCTTAAGGTGATGTGAATTATGGAGTTTGTCGCAGTTTCTCATGGACTTCTTCCATGAAGCATTAAAGGCAGAGTTCGTAAAGATTTTAGAAGCTTTTTTTTGTTATAATAGTTGAAATTTGCATTACATGCCAACAGCAATCAATGAATCAAATGTTCTGACAAAAAAAAGAAAGAAATCCGGTATCTGTCAATAAACCTGTCCAATCATTTCTTTCAGGCAAAATAGAATGATTGGATGGACTTCCTGTCTACCTGCGCGCACTGTGTCCGTGCACTCATTGTGCGTCACCGGAGTCTTCCACAAGCTGCAAGCTTGACAGCTGTGAGTACTAACAATAGCCATGTTCGCCACGCAGGTTCATTATTATATTTAAATGTTCATAATGAGAATAGTGGGGAAGTGGTTTTGGAGGGAGGCCTGACAGACTGTCAGTGTTGACGATTTGGTGACGTTCTCGATAGATTTAGAGACTTTTGGAGCTATGCTGCTAGCTTTATTCATTGGAAAAGTGTTGGCAACACTGAGCTTGGTTTTTCGGTTGGATCATTTTTAGAAATATAGTGTAGTCTTGCTAGTTTTTCAAGATCACAGTGACAATGAACTCTGGTATAACCTAATTAATTTTAGCATAATATACAACATGTTTTCAGACATGGCTTGTAATTCTGGTTTATCACAAATTGAGTTTTATTTTTTATACTTTTGGCCATTATTTCTATGGGATGTGATAAGATTGTACTCACCATTTCCACCAGTGTTGCTGAGATCTGGGATTGTGGAGAAACACAAGTGGTCAGACGATCAGCCAAAAGTCTAGCCGCATCATTAAAACAAATGTTTGGAGATAAAACTGAAAGTGATTGCACTCAGAAGTCTGGTAGCTGTGATTTGTTTTTCTCTTCCAAATAAGTTTAAAAGAGAAAAAAAATCTGTTGGCCAAACCTACTTTTCCCTACTCATTTCCAAAACCCAACTTTTTTGAATGTTAGTAACTAACAGCTAATAGCTTGCCAGGAGCTCTCCCTGGTCCCTCCCTGCTGCGGCCTGCCGCTGTGGTTCCAACCGCAACCTCGTTAGCGGCTTGCAGAGCCCGACACATACTTTGCTATGGCTCTTTCAGCTTTACTTCCCTAATGTGGCTCTTTTAGGCCACTTTAGGGAAGTAAAGCTTTGCGTGCCAATATCACATCTTTTATTGCATGAGCTGATTAGTCTGATTAGTTTTTATACAAAGAGCGGGAAGGGGCAACAATGTGGTAATGAGCCGGGGAGTGAAGTGAAATGGGCTGGGGAGTGAGAGAGGGGGGGTGGGGGGGTGGCACTGTGACAATGCAAGAAGTTGAAGCTGTAGTTTTACGACAGTTACCTTGTGTGAGTGCCCTGTCTGTACTCCCCGCTCCAGATGATGTGACTGGCTGTTGGGACGCGTGATTTAAGGCCACGCCTCCCCTTCCTCCATCTAACTAATCAGCTTCAGGAGGTCGCCATGGCTACAAATGCTCCTGGTAGCATAGGTTTCCTTTCCCTTATTACCTTCCCTGACATCTCTCTCTCTCTCTTTCTCTCTCTCTCTCTCTCTCTCCCTCCCTGCTCTCGGCCTTATACCTCCAAGCCTGGGAGCGGAATTCTGGGAACATTTTTCCATGTGAAACGGCGAGGGTCAGCGCAGGGGTGTGACGCCACGGCATTGTTCCCGCTGCGAGGAGAGGAACCGTGCGCCGTGAGGCCAATTCCTGTCCGCTCCAAAAAAACAGCCACTTTCTCACACCGCTTTCCTTCCTCCGCCAGACAGCTCAAAACAATCCCAGAGTGTTCGTGGGTACGAGGTGCAGCGGTGCAGGGAGAGAACAAGTGAACAGAGTCAGAGGGAGATGCAGGAAAATTAAATTAAAAGTTTTTTTTTTTTCTGTTGGTTTATACAGACTGTTTATGGGCCATTGAAAACAAACAAAGGGGGAAAAAAGATCCCACTGTGCCCAACTGACGCTCACTCAAACAAACGGCAGGCTGACGTTATATCACTCTGGGCCTGAGCTGCCGGCTGTTAGCCCGCCCGCCCGGGTCTCAGCATAATCTGTTTTGTTGTAAAAACAATGAAACATTCTGGTCATAAAAAAATGATTGCTGCTCCCTCAACCATGAGTTTTTCATGTTTTCCTGTCACCCACATTCTCATAAAAAAATTCATGTGTATATTCAAAGAGTATGCGGGGAGTTTGTGCATGCATGGGAGAGTTCAAAGAGAATATTTAAATGAAGCTTTCCAGAGCATCCTCAGCATTTTGGTGTTGGCCTCTTTGACTTGTGGCCATTTTTTCTCCCATTTCACCATAAATAGTCCCCGGAGAGCCAAACTAGTGGCTGTAATCATATCTTAGAGAGACATAACCCGAAACTAAAAGCCCTATTTCTGTCAAAAGCAAAGCTGCTATTAAAATTGCGGGATGACACACTGACAAAAGGATGCACTTCTCTGTTATCATATATAATTAGTTATTTCCTATGATTTAGAAAATTACAGCATGTTTCTTTTTTTTTGTCAAGCTTCCACAGAGTGAAGCCAGGAAGACGTGTGTGTTCAGTTACTCGTCTTTGGTTGCAGCCCTCCTTAGGTCGGAAGTTTAATAAGTTCCAAATGTGTGTGTGTGTGTGTATGTGTGTGTGTGCATATGTGGGCTGTGTGTTTAATGGGGGGACCCAGCAATGCATACGTGCACCTCTCGGCACTGACTCAGACTATTCCCCCCTCCTTCCTCTCTATTCTCGTCTCTAACCCCAACCGTCCCCTCTCACGACCCCCTCGAGAGCCGTGATGGTCCCATTGTTTATTAATGCAAACCTGCACGTATGGACGCCACATTCCTCCCTGCCTTATCATACTTCAATTGCGGTATAGAGCTGATACGGAGCGGCCTGGCAGGAGTCTGTATTCGATGTATGCTTTCCTGTAGACGGCACGGAGGAAACTTGATAGGAAGGATGAGCCATCCAAATCCCTCTCATACGTAAAATGGGAGACATTCCTATATTGGTGCTCAGTTTCCTTTTAATACTTTCTTCAAGGTTTATTTGACTTTTTAATAGTTCTCCTGTTTGTAGTTTTTTTTTTTTTTTTCATGACCGTTTTTTTCCTACCTGTTTTTTATCGTAAATGGAAACCGAGAGCGCGGAGGAGGAGAGAAAATAGCCGTGGCTGCTCTCTAGAGTTTCCTGCCTGTTGTCGGGCTCGTCTGCGTGCGTGCCCTGTCCTCCGTCCTCCTTGGCCCGCTTGTCCTCCCCACCCCGCCCCTCCTGTCTGAGGATGCATGTGTGTGTGTGTATGTGTGTTTGTGTATGCTTGTGCGTGGGCTGGATGTCTGGGAAAGCCTCTGACACACAGCTGAGGGAGGAGATGAGCAACAGGCCTAATATAGTTTGCAAGTGTGTGTGTGTGTGTATTTGTGTTTGTGTGTGTGTGTGCGCGAGTGTGGTGTGTATCATTAAGGAAGCACCTGTCCCGTGTGACCGTCAGTTCTGTTGCGTTTATCTGACCCCTCTCACATCAGGTGGCTTCCTGGTTTGCGTCAGATGCTGCTCCCCAAGGCCTGCTGGGATTGGTTGACATAAGCTCCTCCTGTTCCTTTGCTGCTGTTCATTGATCTTTAGAGGGTTGTCGCCTCCCTCACACTTCTTCAAGGCCCAACATTAGACACAGAGGCTTTTCTTTTCATTCATCCTTCACAGTATTGAAACTGTTGTATAAATGGAACATGGTTAGAGTTAATGTGTTTTAGATAAAATCCTGGTTTTCAGGTGTATAATTGAGTATAAATCCAGCAAAATAGTTTGAAAACTACATTTATTATAGAAAATTGATTTCTAATTGAAGATTATATAATATACTAAGTCTTGGAGAATAGATCATTCGCTAAACCTCTCCCCCACAAACTTATTATCTAATCATAGTAGTAGTAGCAAACGAAACTGAAATAGCAGCTTTGGATTTCTCAACATGTTGAAGTGATGTGATTGGGGCTGTAGTAAGAGTTTAGAGGGTTTGTCTTTGGAGCTTTGCCCAAAACCTAAAACACAAGAAGTGTAAGCTGCAACCGTTAGCATGTCCGGCTAACTAGCTTTACTACCTACAGTAGTGCCGAGCGTCGAGCATGCAAAGATTAACTCTGTCAATACTTTATTTCATTTGCAAAGAGATGCATCCTCTCAGTGTATGTGTTCTCTCAAAGTAGTGCTATGATGTTACAGAGACTGTGATAAATGCAAATGCAGATCCTACTGTTCTGATTGCATAAAAAAGTATTTTTTTTTTACTCAGATTTTATGCACATGCTGATGTGTTCTTTATACTATGGCAGTTTTCTTGACATTAGATTAAAAAAAGTCGCAATATATCGCCTTGCTTACAGTATCACAATATATGAATCGTAACCCCTGTATCATGATACGTATCGTATCGCCAGATTCTTGCCAATACACAGCCCTAACACTTATTTTAATTAATAAAACCAAAGACCATATTCCCAACTAGCACATAAAATATTACACATTTGAAAATATGAAGAAGTATGTAAGCTAAGCAGCCAAACATGTTATATTTCAATTAAATAGCAGGGTTTTTTCGTTATCGTACTTACAGTACTAACTAGCTCAATCCTGCAATGCAAGAACTGTGCTGCTTGTTTATTTCCATATTTTCTACATGGATCATCAACGAGTCAGGATGCTGACTTTTTGCCTGGGACATGCAGCTTTAGCCTCAGTGTTTAAGCATGATGTCATGTGAAGCCTTCAAGTGCAGATTTCAGGCCCCTTTTTCAGGTTTCTCATTTTAAAACAAGTCGACTGGAAACATTAAAAAGTCAGACAGAGATGTCTTTTTCAAGCAACTCATAGAGCCATGGTTAGCTTGATACACTAGCATACTACAGATAATGAAATGTGTTAGCAACAGCTGTCATTTCAGCTGGGAAAACCGATCGCCACCGTCTAGAAATTACTGCTTTTGTCTATCTCTGTTTGAAATCAAGGACCCATTGCTTCAAAAAGTGTGAGAACGGAAAGCTAAACGTTTTTTCATCACATGTTTTGTATATTTGTATGTCTCATAAGGATTATAGATTAAGTAGATGGCATTACAGAAATATTGCACAAGCTTTATAGTCTTTCTAGCTATAGTCTCTTTAAAACCCACTAAAGACACAGCAGAGACTTCCTTGACCCCTGTGCTCACTGGATCTTTACAACCTTCATCAAAGTCTGTCTTCACCCGGTAAACAGGACACTCATGTCCTATTCTCATCCTTCTGTTGATTACTCTGCTGTCTGCCCCGCTGGTTCGCTCCCATATTATGTCTTTCAGATCCCCTGGAGTACTGTTTCTCAGAAGGAATGTAATGATCTACTGTATGTTAGTCTTCTCATTCAGAAAACAGTTCATTTGAGAATTTTGTCTTACATGTTTAATACTATAAATGTAGTTATAAACATGTCCTGCACTCTTTCTCAATAAGTTTTCCTCTCTCTGTCTCTGTCTGCCCTTTTCGTTATAGCCTACTGGTCCCACACTCACTGATCTATCAAAGCCACCACAGTTCTTTAAATTAGTCCTGCTCACAACAAATCGACCCTGTTTTTTAACCTCCAGCCAGCGAGGGTTTGAACTCTGTTTGTTTACCAGCAGGAGTCCTTTCCTTGATCCCTTCAAAGGCGGCCTACTGTATTCTCTGATCCAAGCCCAGGACGAGACCAGCGGGGCTACTGCACACATCATTTGGGGAATTAAATGATGGCGGGAGCACAGAAACAGCAAACAGAATCAGCAGACCTCCCCCCATCGGACACAATCAGGTACTTGTGTGCTGAATGTTTCCTTCAGAAACAGTCTGTTTATACATTATCGATCCCTTTAATGACATTTTCTTGCCATTTACTTGCTCAAGGACACTTAAATACTGCAGTGCAAATGGCTGCTAACTAAATCAATGTCCTGGAGGAACAATTTTATAAAGCCTCTCAGGATGCTGTAAAAGTTTCTTGAAAACTGTGACCTCCACAGTGGCTTTATTGGCTCTTTACTTTATACAGAATATATAAATATCAGCCTCAGCTCTTAGGTTCTTTCACATTTGAGCTACACAAGGAGCTTCAGACTGTTAGTGATGCATGGTTTCCAGGCAGGCGCTGTAGCTTGAAGCTGTCATCGTGTTAACGTCAAGGTCAGAGTAGGAGAAAGGAGCAGATGTGAGAAAGTAATAATATATAAGCAGTAATAATAATTTGGTTGAAAAAGCACTTTTTCTTCACTGTCCTTGCCTGGACAAGGACAAATCCTCCCCTTCACCAACCAGCAATGCCTAAAACGCCACTGTGACACTGTATTTTTGACAAAAACTGTTCACTGACAACCCCGCATTGCTAAATTATACCTACTGTTATTCCTTAAGAGCATCCTGACTGCTGCTCTGACTTGATAAGTGGACCCACAGGACAGCCAACTTAAGTGCATTTATGAGTGGCAGTAATTGAATATGGCTTAAAGGAAGCGATTCAATTACTTTTGTGTGTGACACGGCGTGCCCTCTCTCGCTTTTTTCTCTCTCAGTCTAATGGTATGGTTCCTGTAAAGAATGCAGTCCCGATAGCTCGCTGTCATTGCACTTAAGAAGAGCAGTGGGATCTATATGTGGGAACCACAGAGTGCTTTTCAATTGTCTAAAGTGCCCTCAACCCCGTAATGATGAGTAAATGCTAATTCCTTGGGTGTATTGATCATTGGCACATTCTCTGTGTCTGTAATACCTTTAGAACTCTTTAAGTGAATCAGTTGCAGCTTGTGTGTTAATGCCAACACATTGGTTGGCATTAAGAAATATACCGTACTTTCTATATTTGACAGTGAATAGTAGAGTGGTGACTGGAAATGAGGGTTGGAAGGGGGGAGACATTATGCAACAAAGGTCACCAGGATGCCCCATACATTTACAATATCTTGAGAGATAATTGCAGTATACTGTTAAAAGACCCGTGTGTAACAATTAGGGGTATCTATTGGCAGAAATGGAATATAATATATGTTTTCTTTAGTGTATAATCACCTGAAAATAAGAGTTTTTGTGTTTTCATTAGCTTAGATTGAGCCCTTCATATCTACATAGGGAGCGGGTCCTCTCTTCACGGAGTCCGCCATGTTGCACCACCATATTTCTATTGTAGTCCAGAATGGACAAACCAAACACTGTTAACTTTTCCTGCTTGGGCCGGAGTCGATAAAATTACTCGCTCCTGTCGCCGCTGCTCTCTCTTTCTTGCTTCATCACTCACTTTCCACGTACAGAGACACACACTCACACAACACTAGTTTTCTCCCGACGTCGGTCACATTCCTGTTTTGCAAAATGGGCTTCACTAGATATAAGTCTGGGTTTTTTATTCTTCCTTGGAGTTTGTGTTGGACTCTGAGCTATGGTGGGCGCTTGTCGTTTGTTGGCGCCTCTTCATATTTCCTTCCAGTGGAGTTTTTTTGTATTGCTGCATGCAGTTACCGTACACACAACACAAGTACAGTAATACTGACCCTAGACAGCCTGTGATAGTAGATAACAGACACGATACTACGACATGTTTGGAGCCCGAGTTTAGCCTCCTATGACCTTATCTAGATAGATTGTGATTGTTATCAGTACAGTCTGGTTTGTAACAAAGACTCCCAGAATCTCCCTCCACAATCACAGCAGCCCTGAGCTTTTAACAAGTTGCTTTCTGTTTCTGATCATCAACAACACGGAGACCTCGTACGACAACAAGCCGGTCGCTTCCTTCTTGTAAACTGGCCCGTTTTCTGGCACTTTACACAATCATTCAGGGTTGTGTCCATGTTGTTATGCAGCAGGTGTTTCAACCCCCGCCCCCTCTCCTAAATCCTCCTTATTTGACCTCCTGTGACACACTGACTGAAACAAGTAACTGATAAAGGTGGCCGTTCCCTCATGGCTCCCCATCCCCCGCAATGCTGGAGGAAAAATAATGAGCCTAATTGACTTGGGGGTAATTTTCTAGTAATTTCCTTTTTAATGGGCAACGGTTTGATGCCATTTGTTTGGTAAATGGCATGTGCCCTAATGGTCTCTCTGTGAGTGAACCCCCCTTTTTCTCCCAGAGGGCTTAAGTTAAAAACAAGTCTAATTTAAAGCTGGGCTGTATACCCAAGTGGGACGACAACAAATGTCGCAGCGAGTGCTAATTGTGTGAGTTGGCTTTGGTTCAGATTTCAATGCAAGCTGATTAGGAGTTAGGGCGGTCATTTCTGCATCTGATGCTTTGGGTTGTGCTGTGACAAGTTTTAATTGCAGGTGAAGTGATCGATATCGAGTTTGACGATACGAAACAAATAGTCGTGTCACTATTTGCGCAGGCGTTTGTTGGCGGGAGTGTTTTTTGTCCGTGTGACACAAGGTTTGAGGGTGTGTATACATGTGTTGAGTTCAGTTGTAGAAGTTTTCTCATCAGGGGCTCGGTTCCCAGGGATATTTACTCCCCAGGGCAGGAGAGTGACATTGGCCAGAGTGTGATTTGGTGGGAGAAACACGGCCCCCCTACATCATACAGTGGAACACATGGCCTCTCATACACACACACAGTCACACACACACACAGCCATCTGGGCAAGGCAAACGTCAATTATATCCAATTCACCTCATGTCACTCAGGAATTGAAGTCACAGTGGAGTGTTGTGGGGACAAATGAGCAATACATTTCTTATCAGCCTAACTGCAAAACATTAAAGACGTCTCCACCAACACTAATGTAAAAAAATGACAATGTGGTGATTGCTGGTCCACTCAGATGAATGCTGCGTCGGTTTTCGGCCTCGCCTCTGGGCTTCGGTGGAGAAACTGTATTTGCTGATGTATTGGCTCAATTATCCCAAAATGATCCAGCCGTGAAAAACAAATATTTCACCGGTTTCATGATGTCAGAATTATGTACGCGGAGGTAAACGCGCGTTTCCTTGAGTGTTCTGGGAAATGTACACGTAGAGGAACTAAATGTTTTTCTTGTTCGCCGGTAATTTGGCGATTAATTAATTAAGAATTGTGTCAGTGGAGATGAAACAAACCTGTTTGTGGAGGCCTGTGTGATGGATGAATACCACTGAGGAGCAGTTTCCTTATAAATGGCCCGGGGAGTATTGTGACGTCATATGAACTTTACATTGACTCTGTAATGCTGTAGCAGGGCTTACATTTAATCTGAATATTAATCTTTGAAAATAAATGAAAGTCTTAAACTGTGCTTTAACTCAAGCGTCTATATATTTCTTCCCAAAATCAAGATAAAGCTAGGGCTCAGGACTCCATGCATTTTATATAAATATATATGTTTTAAATACAGGAAGTGTAGACTCATATTTATAGATGTACTGTCTTAAAGTATGTCTAAAGGCATTGTGTGCCTTTTATTAGACAGACTACAGGAAATGAGGGGAAACAGAGATGGCAAAAACAACAAAGGTCCTTGGCCGGACGCAAAACGGGGGAATATTGTGGTTGATGCTCGGTGCCTTAACCCTTAGACCACCAGGGCAATGTGCCTTTACACTAAATATAAGGACAGCATGGAGATTCATTCGTGACCTTGGGAACACATATATGTGGTAAGTATTCTAAATGCAAGGTGGACTTCTGTTCCTGGATCTTTCAATCAAAGCACAAGCCACAGGATTTACAGTTTAGATTGCGTTTAGAATATTTACCACATAAATATGGGGTGTTTTCCTACTAACACGTGTGCCAATATGCCTCAACGTCACAATGTCATTTGCCATTTGTGATGCTCTGCAAATTCAAATTTCATCCCTATTTTCGTGGCACTTTTTTCCTTGAAAAATAAAGTGACTGAGGTCGGGTTCACACGTTTTAAAATCATTTAAGGTTTTGTATACACATATAGATATGCACATATATCACTCATACACTCAGTTTCAGGTACATATGCATACACTCTCTCACACATATAATGTTGATTTTCTAGTTGCAGGACAGATGTAAAAACTCTTTGGATGTAATCTAAGCTCCCATCTCCTGCTTCGTCCAGACCATTTTCTCTTTCTTTCTTCTTTCAGCAACAGTTTCAACATCCTGCACTGACTTGCACCGTGTCTGCACGTGAAACTCACATCAACGCCGTTTCTGTCTGATTACTCATACAGTGTCAGGGGTGCTTTCCTTATTCCCTGTTATGTTACAGTCCACAGTATGGACACTATCCTTATCTCTTGTCCTGCGTGTGTGATCTTGTTTTGGGAGCATTCTTATCTGTGCCTCCCAATCCACTGATCTGCAATCTGAACACAGCTTGAGGGATTTTTGTGGAGCATATCTGCAAGGAGAAATTCAATCAAAGTGCCTGGACAGCGCTGTGTGGTTTGACTTGACTCGAGCAATGCGTGTCCCCTCGAGAGCTGGCATGACAGGAAGATTGATAGTTTGTTTGTTTCAATCTGGTTTGCTGCCGTAACACACTCTAGAGAGCTGCAATAGTATTAAACGCCTTACACAAACACCATACAACCAAATACAAAACACCTGTATTTGCACATACACATAAACATTTGGTAGATAGTTTATCATATTGCCAATGAAGATATTCGTGCATAGAAAGCCTAATGTTATCAATCATTTTTGCCAGGCATTGATTTGTGATACGTGCGCACGGTTTTGCTTGCAGTGGGAAAAGCAGTGTGTCACAGCAGTCCCATAGTGCTGGCTCTGGCCTGAATCAGCCAAAGTCAAAGCGATAAGTCCCCTTCCTGTCTCCCACTGTGTTTTTTGTAGCGGTATTTCACACAGTAATGTGTATGACATCGTCTCCTAATGAATCCTAAGTGGAGTCCATTTGACGTGGTGCCAAAAAGTCACAAACAAGACGTGCCATTTTTATCCCCCTCCCCCCTCAATCTTTTTTTTTTTTTTTTTTTTTTTTAACGTGTGAAATCAGCAGGAGGTTTTCCGACATTCCAGAGGCTAGAAGAATGACAGCTCGCCTGGTGATTGTCTGGATCTGGATTTTGAGTGGAGGAGAGAGAAAAACATTGCAGGCCAAAAGAGCAACAAGGGAGGGACCTTCAAAATGCAGATTTCTATTAGATGGAGAGAGAAAAAGCTGGTTGTTTTTGGAAGCAGTCACATGCAATATAAATCATACTTCAGATGCATTTAATGTACAGAAGAGCTACTCTTTAGAGATACATTAATAAAACGACTTCCAGGAAGAAGGAAATTCTTGCGTGACATCAAATGGTATTAGAAAGTGATACACAACATGTCACTGTGTGGACTATGGAGACATCAATCTAAAGCTTATTCAGCTTGAATCTATTATGACTGGCTAAAATATTTCTGGCTTGGAGAGATATTAAAGGAATTTCCTCGTAGGCGAACACAGCTGCCCAAAGCTCTTGAGTCGGGTTGGCTCAAATATTCATTAATGTTTTTAGGGGCCATTTTTTATTGGTGAAGTGGAAATTGTGAGTCCGTGTTTACAGTATATACACTTCATTCTAACCACATAACTCTGGATCAGACCAGTGGGCAACCTCCGGGTCTGAAAAGTGAAGACGATGCAGAAGTGCCTTAAACTTGCATTCTTTCTAACAGCCAGCAGGGGGCGACTCCTCTGGTTGCAAAAAGAAGTCTGATTGTATAGAAGTCTATGAGAAAATGAGCCTACTTCTCACTTGATTTATTACCTCAGTAAACATTGTAAACATGAGTTTATGGTCTCAATCACTAGTTTCAAGTCTTCTTCAATACAGCATGATGTTCATTTAATAAATTATGGTCCCATTTAGAGTCAAATAGACCATAAAGCAGGGTATGCTTTAGGGTGTGGCTACCTTGTGATTGACGGGTCGCTATAGAACGTTGCTAAGAAGTGAAAGTCAACTGTTTGTTCCATTACAACGCCAGCACCCAGCAGCAAAGCTACGCCTCCGCAATTTTGGACTAAAAGCGACTGTTAATGCCATGTTACTAGTACTACTAGCTACTGGCCGATAGCCGGTTGTTTGGGAACAGAGGCGTTAATACATCCACCACGGTATAGGCTTACAGCATACAGCCCATTGGTGTATTATAAGATAATAAAAGTGATGAATTACAGCCAATATATCCATTATTACAGCTAGCAGGAAACTGACAGAACCGGATGTCATATAGGCGTGCAGGGCGAAGCAGTCCCGTGGTTCTGATGAAAGTTCATTATGCTGAGGAAAATAACTCTGGATTTGACCATTAGTAAATTTGACAACTTTTAGGACATAATGATTTAAATGAGGGCTATTTAAGTGTTCGTACTGGGAAGTTGATTTACTCGAAAAAAATGACCCTCTGCTTTACTCTGCTCTTTATACATTCATGGCTATGGACTCGTTGGCATTTTTCAGTCCACAATGGATGCAGCGGCCTGCAGCACTATTTAGCGGCCATTTTCAAAAGAGCAGAGCTTCGCCTCTTTGCTTTTATACTCTTTGTCGCTACCACGGCGTTGTCCGGTCTGGGAGTTGTCCTTGTCTTTGTCTTACAACTATGACACTTTAACAGTTTGTTTTCATTCCATGAAAGTTAATATTAACATTTTGGTCACCTAAAAATATCTTGATCAGCGTTTGGTTGTACTTAGCTCCACCTTCTCGTGTCACTTCTCATTCTTCAATGAGTGACGTCACGGTGACTATGTCCTCTTCTTGTATATAATCTATGGATCATGACTATGAATCCTGGCTGTGTGGTACCTTGTTCTGGCCCCTGAATACTCACAGATATCCAGTGACTCACTGATTTCCAGTGGCTGATTGAAAAAAAAAAAACCCAACTCAAAATAGTTTTAGCACACTATTCTTTAAAGATGGCAGCATGCTGCTTCGCTTTGTGAGCCGAGCACAGCTGCCATCGGTTGACACCGCTGTATGGATACGTGTTTATTGAGAACAGTCCAAATAGTTTACATTGTCCCTTATCGAAATATGGCATGCACATTTTCCGAACACTCTCGTAAACTGTTCTCTGCCACTTGTGTTCCCTCGTGCATTGTTGTTCTTATCTCCCTGACACCATGCCCCTGTACCAAACAGACCATGGCACAATGAGAATAAAAAAATAAAAAAAACAGAGTGGAAACAAATGTGATCTTTGGGTGCCCTTGAAAACCGTTGTGTGTGTGTGTGTGTGTGTGTGTGTGTATATATCTGAGGTTTTTATGTGTTCAGTATTGCAGTTTTTGAGGATATATTACAGCGTGTGTACTGTACACCAGTCCCCCCATGGCAGCAGTAGAAAAGCTCAAACTGTTGACGGTGATGACAGGTCAAAGCAGCAGTTTAATTTTCCACTATTTTATTGTAAATACAGCTCGGGGCTGCAGAGAACGCACTCTGCTCGTACTTAGAAAGTGAAAACACAGGCAGGCACCTGGATGAAAAAGAAACGGGAGGGGGTGGAGGATGAAGCGTCAAAATGTTCCACTCCATCAAACAGCCACGATGCGACTCCTCAGTCAAATGAGAGTCCAGCGTCTTTGGCAAACACCAGGCTACAGCACCGACGATTGGGTTTCAGCTTATCAGGCGTTCTCAGCAACTTTTTTTTTTTTTTTTGTAAATATATTTTTATTGATTTTCAAAGTTTTTATTCCACAAGAGTAGAACATAAAAAAACGTGTATATTTGACTAAAATTTAAATTCACTTACTCAACCCCCAACTATGAAGAGGCACCATTCAACAAATACGTTAACAAATTAAAATCCTCATTACTATTCCTACCACTTCACCCCACCACACCACCCACCCATAGGATTACAGGTTACAGTCAGGTGAAGGACGGAAAAACACAAGATAACCAAATAATTGTATTGATTATTCAAAGAAAGTAAAAGAGGAAAAGATAAATAGATAGATAAATAAATAAATAAATAAATAAATAAATGAATGAATAAATATATAGATAGAAAAATAGATAAATGAATGAATGAATAACAAATAAATAAAAAAAATGAATGAATGTTTGAATGAATAAATAAATAGATAAATAAATAAACGAATAAATGAATGATTGAATAAATAAATAAATAAATAAAAGGGAAGGGGGGATTGCTCACTACTGTAATCGGACATTTATGGGTTCCACCCTATTCTTTATCGAGGGGTTCTTGCAGAGAGTCGTAAAAATCCAGAAAGGGCCTCCGTATCTCAACAAAGGCTTGAGAGGACGCGTTCTCAGCAACTCTCCGAGGTGGATTAAAATCTTAACAATACACACACATCATAAAATCTTTTCCCTTAAACACCTTTTCATTGCACTTCCTGTTTCCTCGTGGAATGACTTAAACAATTTACTCTCAGGTCCTCGCTCTTTTCCGGGTCTACAATGCGGTAGCGCGACTGAAACACTAACTGTAATTCAGGTGGCTCTCCTTCTGTTTAAACCATTAGTCTAGAAATGTGGCAGAGCACAATAAGCGCGGGAGACACACAATGGTGCCGACATATGCAGACAATAATGGAGTAAATTTATATAGCTGCTTTTCCAGCCCCCTTGAAGCTCTTTACATTGTAAAAGAGGGGGGGAACTCACACATGGAAAGGTTAGCAAAAAAAGGAGCTCAGGTGGCTTATTGAGCTTGACGCAGAGCATCGTTTGATCCTACAGACTAAAGCTGACGTCTGGAAATCATAAGCCTTTAATAGCTGTTTTTTGTTACCGTACAGGTCAACATTCTCCATTGGATGAAGCTGCTTCCTTTAAGACCAGTGACTTATTTTTAGGGAGAGTAGGAAATTGGTTAAATTCAATGGTCAAACAGTAAGAAAAGTCTGCTTTTTATCTCTCTGAACCTAAAAACGACGTGCTTTTTACACCCCATGCTGAGCAGAGTGTTTGAGGTGTTACCTGTGCCTGACCTGAGTGACCTGCCCAGCTGTAATATTATGCGGCAGCACGCGGTTCAGCTCTCATCGCTTGTTAAGCAACCTGGCAAAATAGGAGACGCAGCAACTCAGGCATCAAAAGCCGTCTTAAATAACAAGCTGAGAAAGGGAAAATGGTTTGCGTGTAGAAAGCCCCAAGAGGTCAATCAGTCATAGGAGAGACTCAGGAACATTTGGAAGAGAATAGCTTGACATGTCTGTTTTTCAGTTGACGCGTTGGCGTTTGGAAAGTGTTTTATGATTTTGTCATCTCCAATGCAAAGAAAGAAAACACCTGATTCTGCTTCTGCTACATTATCGAGCAGATCCAGCAACTTTCTTTCTTATTTTTTCATTTCTGTTTCCATATATCTCATGCCTGTTTCACAGCTAAGTGGCACGCAACTGCATTTTTATCCGTGATGGCTCTAGGGATGGCATTGTTTCTGTCAATAACATTGTTTCCATCTTGAATATCTTATTGGATCGATTGCCATGAAATTTTGTACACACATTCATGGTCCTCACAGACCACATTTGTGGTTTTAAGGGAAATGTCTCAACAACTGTTAGTGAATGGACCATGACATTTGGTACATTTGGTTCCTCTCAAGCAGGCTGGTCTCCTAAAAATAAAGTTCCTGTAGAACGAAATTGCATTGTGAATTACGTTCTGAATTTGTTGCGGATTACGTTTGTTTTTGACTTATCACAAATCCATTTGTAGTGATAGGCCGTGGAGCTCAGCGTAGTGAGGAGTTTGAGGTGGTGGATAGGTCAGCAAACACCGGACCTTTGCCCAGAAGACTGCTGTTTGTGTCCCATGTGAAACTAAAAGTCAACATTCTCTTATTTTAATTCATGTTTCAATCAATTTAGTCATTTTAAGCCAAGCCATGATGTTTTTTTACTAAACCTAACCAAGTAGTTTCGTTGCATTTTTTTTGTTTTGTTTCAATTTACGTATTCAATTTATGGAGACAGGGTTGATTTAAGATGATTTTTATTTGCTTTGAGCTTAATTTTACCATCGGCATGCTAACATGCTCACAACGACCATGTTAAGCAGGTATAATGCTTACGATGTTCTCTGTCTTAGTTCGGCGTTTTAGCACGCTAACATTTCCTAATTATAGCATTAAGCACAAAATACAGCTGAAGCTGATGGGAATGTCTTCATAAACCAAAGTATTTGACAAATTTAAATTTTGACCTGATGATGGCGCAAGATGAAGAATTAAAGAATCACCAAAGTGATTAAAAGATAGATAGATAGTCTTATCTATCTTACTCTGGTATTATAAAAATTACATGTAATATTCACAGGTGAGTATTTCTCATTTTCGTGTCGTTTATTTTTTATTTTTATTGTTTTATTTGAATATGTCGGTGTGTAAAAGGCCTTCAGAGAGACGTATTCTATCTGAGAACCTAAGGTCGGCTCCTAATAACCACAATAATAACACTCAAGAGGTCTTCCCTTAAAAGCTGCAAAGTTGGAACATAAACTTGTAGTTTGATGATAGATGCATTGAAACAGAAAACACACTCTTGAGTGTTTTCCCTCGGTCATGACCCAGCCAAACCAGCAACACTAAAAGCATTCTCCAAAATGAGTGTGATTAGCACACAGTCCCGCTCTTTTACGACGGCTCGCCCAGTATGATCCCTTTCTTTCTCAGGTACTTTCCTTACCAATGGTCGGGCGTTTTTGAAGGCGGGTAGATAGAAAACAGATGCTGGCTAACGCATTTTAAAGGTTTGGATCTAACTGTGTGTGACACACTGTGTCGATGCGGCGGGCCAGCCGAGCCAGCTGTGCGCTTTTGTCTGGGAACGATGAGGGGCGTAGCCGAGGACATTGTGTATATCTTCACCTGTGTCCAATATAAGGATGAAGTTTTGGATGTTCTGCTGCAAACAAGCCGTGACCAAAAACCAAGCCGCTGAACAAAAGGAGTCGAGCTTAAAATGATTGGTTTTACTGGAGGGGGCGGGGGGTTGGGGGATTGCTGTGGGTATAGTTCAAGTTATTAAAATGTCCACACAAGGTTTTTAAAGTTTATTAAAGTTACTCTCTGGGGCCGATGTTTTTGTCGATAGAGTCATGTCATTTCCTTTTTGGGTGGGAGCAGTGTAAGTGTGTGTGTGTGTTTCTGAGAGAGTGTTATTCTGTTTATCGCTGCAAATGTGTGTATCTGACTGAGCTTTTATGTTATTCTTTGGGGCGAGGAGGTCCGATTACAATTTGGGTGTTCTTCACTGGACAAAGACAGCAGCGCTATCATCAAACAGAGATACACATTGTTCTCATTTAGCTTCGCATGGGGAGAGTAGAGGTTTGGCAGAATGCAGCAGAGGCCCCCTTGTATCGATACAAAATGGACATTTAATGTAATGTAAGTAGCATTTAACTGGAAACATTTGACAAAATCAGTGTAAGTGATGAGTTGAATAATAAAAGTGCACAACATCTGTTTTCTTGGTTAAATGTACGCACTTTGCCTTAGTCGCCAAATGTTAATACAGTCCAATTAGATTTCTTCTTGATCTAATCCCAGAAACAATTAGTTTGAAATATTTGTTAACGTGTTTATGACGAATGTGTTAATGACTAGTGGATGATTGAAAACATGTGTACACCAGAAAGTTTCTTCTTCTCATAATGAGTGACAGCAGCCTCATGTTGACATCAACCATTTATAATTCAATTTCTTCTTTCAGAGAATATGTTTAAGGACTGACTGCTATAACAGACCAATGTGTAACATTTCGAGGGATATATTAGCAGAAATGGAATATAATATTCAGAAACATGTGTTTATCAGTGTATAATCACCTGAAAATAAGAATTGTGTTTTCGTTAGCTTAGAATGAGCCCTTCATATCTACATAGGGAGCGGGTCCTCTTCACGGAGTCCACAATGTTGCTCTGCCATGTTTCTACAGTAGCTCAGAATGGACAAACCAAAGCGTCTGACTTCCGTTGCTCCTAAAGTATAGTGTTATTATGGTAAGGATGGCCTCTGAGTGAGGCGAACGGCGTTACCACCATTTTTTTGCACTCGGCGTCTCACGTTCCCACAGTCTTGGAAAAGGAGGAGTACTCAGTTGGTTGCAATCTGCAACCACACCGCTAGATGTCACCAAATCCTACACACTGTACCTTAAATGAATTGACAGTTCAGTCCAGAAATCACAGTATACACTAATTGTCCTGTAATTTAACTTCCTGGTTAAAATGGAATCTACATATTCGCCAGCGGTCTGAAATGTATATTAATAGCTAATAGTTGGGCACTGTGGTGGATAAGGAGGTCTAAAATGTGTACCATGGATTTTCAATATCTCTGGGATGTTGCACAGGTACAGTAATGATTGGGGCAGAGAGTTAGAGGGGGTGTCTGTTGTTCTTCCTGCTAGTTTGGGTAGAAGGAGTTCAGAGAGCTTACAACAAAGATAACAGGTTTATTATTTTGGTATTGGCTGTGACTAACTCTTTCTTACTGGCCATACTTATTATTGTTACCATGGCTCTGCTGCAAGGGGACCATGGTGTAATGGAACTCATTAAAGGGGCACTTCTGTGAAGTTAGGGGACTTCAAGTCTCAAGCGCAATCTAAAAACACCCTGATGTCATCATCACATTTTGTCGAACTTTGGAAAGCTCCTTCCACAGGATGAAGAACACTCCTTGTGACTAATAAACTATAACCGTTATGTGTAAAACTGTGTTCCTTTAATTCTTTACATCTCCCGGCTCTTTTACTATCTACTTCGTCTTGTTCTTTATCCATTTTTTTGTGCTGAAGAAGCATGAAAACTGAACAAAAGAAAGAAGTAAATGGTACATTTTAAAGGTATACCCTACAGAGCAAGGTTTTTACAAGTGGTTCCCCATTTTGTTTGTATCATGGCACACAAGTGACACCATACATACTCAGTAATTTCAGCAAGTAATCATGGATATAAACAATGCACGATTTAAAATATTCAAAAAAAAAATCTGCTGTTTTATGAGGAATTAAATGCATTCAGCACATGCAAGTTCGTAAGAAACGCTTCTTGTAAACAGAACGTTGTGTGTTTACAAGAAAACTCCACAGGGCATCTTTAACTTTTCCAGTAATTTTTGGGTTCTTTCCCTCACATTAATTGCATCAGTGGTGTAGCCTCCTGTCCTCATCTCTGTATAAGTTACTATAGAGCAGCCGCTATTCGTCAGCATGTTATTCTGAGTTGAAGGTAATCTACTCGTTCACATACTGTACAGTATGCAGTCACGCTTGGAGGCTGAGATTACAAACGAGCAGCGTAATCCTTCTGTGATTACACTTCTGTGTGTCAGCGTCTTAAGTAACAGTGACAGTAGTGGTGTGGTCTGGAGACAGCTGGCATACAGTCTCTCCTCTGACTCACTGAAACAGACGCCCTTGTGGTGATGCTCCAAGCATTTAGTACCTTTTAATGTTTTAGGGGACTGATTTATTTTAAGATACATACTGCCCCATTTTTAAATTACCTTACCTGGGTGTTTCACTGCATTTGGCTGTAATGGTAAAGCTCACAACAAATAGATGAGCGTCGAGTTGAGTGTATGCAGGGTAGTGGTTCATTAAATTGGTTGCTGACAGTGGCAGCCACTATAAGGCCACTGAGTGTAATAGAGTGGAAAAGCTGGTCCACGCAGCAGTGTGTTTGTGGTGTGCTGACAGGTGAGAGCAGGAGTTTAGCTCTCACTTGGGATTGATTCTTTTAACGGGTATTAGTGCCCCGCTGCTACCTCTACACCTGTTCCTGCAGTGGTAAGCAACTACAACAAGAGTGTTTGCAAAATACTGACTCGTACACTGTTCTGTTTGTGGTGCAGCGGAACCTCTCAATGCTGTTAAGGCACAATGCCAATTCAGTTTAGAAACATGTCCATCACAGCAGACAAAAAGGCATTTGATTTTTCAAGTAATAGTTCAACATTTTTGGAAATATTGTACGCTTGTTTGTTTTCTTGCTGGGCGTTGAATGAGAAGCTCAATACCACTTTCACGTCTGTGCGATAAATATTAAACTACAGCCAGCTGACCATCAGCTTAGCATAAAGACTGGAATAAGTTAGAAACAGATAGTCTCTGCCGCTCTCAAAATCGGCCTAACCCCGAAAACCTTAGTAAAACCTGATTTTGTACAGATTAAACAAACATTATGTTTTAATTAGTGAGCTTTAGAGGTGCTGGTAGGCAGATTTAATTACCTTCAGACCAATGTTATAGCCTAATAGTTTTGAATTTTCAATTAGATTTGATTTTATTTTAGTTTTGACTTATTTATTTAATTTTAGTCTAGTTTGAGTTAGTTTTCAGAATGTGTCTGCTAGTTTTAGTTTAAGTGTTTCAGAAAGGTTTAGTTTTAGTTTTTATATATTTAGTTTTAGTTTTACAGTAGTTTTTGTTAGGACCAGGTACAATGTCTCAGTAGCTATATACATGTTTAATGTTAAATCCTTGTGCTACTTGTGCGTAACAATTGCGGCCCAGCGGCATCTGCTTGAGTGTCAAGTCCATTCAGTTTCTGTAGTTCAACGTCACGAGAGTTGACGAAAATTCATGCCGTCTCTTTTTTTCAGTAGTGATATATTATAGCTAAAAAACAAAAACTAAAATTAATTTACGTTCATTTTTATTTTATTTCTATTAGTTTTTACCAAGGCAATTTAGTTCTAGTTTTTCTTAAAGAATATATTTTTTTATTCAGTTTCAATTTACTAACAATATTTTTCACTGCTTATTTTTGTTTTAGTTTCAGTTTTAATTTACTAAAATAAACCTGCTTTGGACAGAATCATGCTAATACTTTCCCCAGTTTCCAGTCTGTATGCTCAGCTAAGCTAACTAGCTGCTGGCTATATCTTCATGTGATGCGAGAGTGGCATCAATCTACTCATCTAACTCTCAACAAGAAGGCAAAAAGGCATATGATAAAATGTTAAACTATTCCTTTAATAACTGAATTAGTAAAAAACAAAATAAAAAAAACAGTCCATCCAAAAAGGCACTTTGTTCCTCAATGAAATTACATCCTGTTGTGGTAAAATATCTCCATGTACGTTCTGCCTAGAGGGCAGAAACAGATCTCTGCCTGTTGACTGTTAAGTTCTGCCCCGAAGGCTCACCTGTGAGCTGCTGGTGGAAGAAGTAGTCTCTAGTGCAGTGTGCACGTTTTACGCATCACGCACAAATTCATTTCAGCCTAATGCAATCAACCTAAATAATTAAGCAGCTCCTAAAGCTCTGCTTTTTTCGTACAACATCCATATCACAAACAAGCTGCATGCTTAAACTGCACAGATGTGGTATTGATCATCTTGGCACGAAAGCGAATAAGCGTATTTCCCAACACTGTCGACTGTTCCTTGCTCAAACCGAAGCCTGTACACAAGCAGAGTTTTGTAGCGTGAGTTGAATCTGCTCTAACAGGCCGGTGATGCTGGCCAAGAGGAGGAACAGCAGGGTAGATGGAGTGATGGCAGAGGAGAATTTTGATGAAAGCTTGTGAAAGATCTCCGAGCTGATGAAACACGTAGGGTGAAAACTACAAAACATCCAAGTCATGCCGAAACGTTTAAGTGTCTTCTGTCATCGAGCTCCACTCTGTGTGCCACAGTAAAATAAACATGCCCTTCCCAATGAGCGTCTCTTTGGATCTTGTATTCTAAGGAGTGCCCTAAAAGTGTTTGGTACTCTTTGTTGAGCAACTGGCAGACAACATTTGGCACTCCAGACTCACAATAGCACAATCTGGTCCTATCCCAGTAAACCACAGAGGGGTCACCGTGAGGGCACAGGGGGCCAAAAAAGACACAGGCTGCTTTCTCACTTATCATTTTTGCAATACACCCACCATTTTCCATTATGGTGTGATTTAAAGCTATTGTTTGGGGGAATGAGCTGTTACTGGTCACAATAATGTCAGTGTATGATTTGCAGTCCGAGAACGGGCATGGCGTAGCCGCTAAGGCTCCCATTCCCGCGGCGTGGAACTGTTGTGCTTGGATTCACAGGGGAGCTGTTTGCTGTGGCACCGCTCATTCTAGCCATTGTTTCTGCACTCTTAATGACAGACTGGGCCACAATGGAAATCAAAATGGAGACTCTGTGCCAATGCGATACGCATGCAAGCTGAAAGTTCACGGCTCCGGGGGTGAGGAGCGGGCCTCGACGAGGAGTCGAAAGAGCCATAAAAAGCTGAAGTGACTCAGATTCGAGTGGATTCAGAGGGATTTGGTGCCTCATTACATTCAACACGCTGTATAAATATTATGAAATGACATTCACCTCCCGAGCTTTAAACCTGGTTTCATTTATTCATAGATCACAAAATATTTTTCCACTGCTTTATTTCATTAAATGTGTAGTAACAGACTTTCGTCCATTGAGTAATGACTATAATTAGCCAGAGCACTGATGTCTGGATCGTCCGTGTAATCTGCTCTGCTCGGTCTCTGGGATATTTAGTCTTATAAGTGAATCAGTCGGCACATCTGTAAATTAATGAGGCATGCTGCGTGCAATTTCATGGTTTTCCTCGCAGATGCAGACGATCTGTAGTTATTTCTAATGAAAATGTGTCACAAATAATGATTGAGGGCTTATCTATATATTGCTAAAAAGTGCGGGGCAGGTTGTCAAACTTGGAACATGTGTCTTTGTGTTATTGTATTATTATGTATAACAGTTCAGCCGCTGCAGTGCCAATTAATGCTTCACTGCAGTTTACACGCTGTCACTTCACGCACCGAGTAATAACTACATCTCAATCAAGGCCTTATTTGGCTGTCATGCCAAGGCCAAGTAATGCCGTCTGAGGTGTGACTTTCTGCGGGGAGTTCCTCTCTTTTAAGGCTATTAAAAACACCGGCCTGACAGGCAGGTTTTCCCTGTAGGGCTTTGTCAGTTACTCAGCCCGGTCATGTTCTCCAGCTGCTGATGGAGCGCCAAAGCTTACAGAAAACAAAGTGGTGGTTTTGTCAGACAGGTTCCAGTGACCCTCTGTCCTGTGTTTCCTGGTAAATCACCCTGACTGAGTTTTAAAGACAGACCAGAGCGGAGGAGAAGGGAGGCAGAGCTAGGGGAGGAGGAGGGAGGGAGGTGCGACTGCTAGCCAGCTAGATAAAGGCTTGTGCCAAGGCCTGAGCAAATAAACAAGGGGATGATTATTTCAGCACACACGACTCGGCTAATTCAGAATGAATTAAGAGTGCCCCGGCTCACTGTGCCGATAAGCCAGACCCCTGTCGCTCTCGGGGCCCTCGCCTCTGTTTTCTTAACTAATGCCCTCCTCGCTCCCTCCCCGGGCCCATTTTAATCAGTTTAAGATCTGCGTTGGATCTACTCGCCATTCACGAATGAAAATGTCAAAGCAAATTACCCGATTGAGCCTATTCACACATCAGGATGTGTGTTTTTCAGACGACATCGGCGCGTTGTATTCCACTGTATATTTATTGTAGCTTTCTTGGTGCTAATCTGCTATTATGTCACTTTGTTTGCTAACTCCCAAACGATGACACACTGCAAAGTTACTTAGTTAGTTATTTTCTACGGACAGTGTGTGTTTTGTAGATTTACAGCCAGCTTCTAGCCAAACTTTTACTCAATGTCCAAGTGACATTATGCTTTATACACACTCCTGGCAAGCAGGATCGAGATTTACTTTATGAGATGATGCATTGCAGCCATGCCTTTCTTGCACAATATAAATAATGATTCACCAAATGACTAAAGCAAGCAACTACTCCTCGAAATAATCCAATTAATCCTCCTCTTTTTGGGCAAGCTCCCCTCATTTTGAGACTCATTCCAAGTGGATGGTTTGCAGATGTTTCCTCGTCGAGTCTCATCAGTGAACTTCTGTACCAGGGCTAGGATTACACTCTTTTGGTTTTTCTCATGGTGAGATGGAGCTGAAGGTAGATAAAAGAAGGAGTGTTATTCTATGATTAGAGCTGGAGCAGCTCCTTAATGACCCCCCCTCGCCCCTCCTCCTTCTTCCAGGTCACTCATCGGCCGTCTGGTCTCTCTGGCCAGCATCACGTAGACCACAGACCTCTGGTCCCCATTAGTAACCCCCCCACCCTCCTCTTCTTGTACAGTATCTCTGAGTCCGCGATGGTTAAAAGACTCAGGCGCCGGGTTCCGTTCCACATTAGCTCTCCACGATGATGGAGCGCCGCTGAGTTTCCGCTGCTTTGATGCCCAAAAAGTCCCAAGATAGAGGGAAGGACAGACTGTGACATTTATTTGTGACCATTAAAGCTGTTTTCTTCAGTCACATGGAAGCCAATACAAATACAGGTTGTTGGAAGAGTTGGCATGTATGTTCTTACTCATTAACAAGGAAGGTGTGTTGCTGTGCGTCTGTGCGGTCCAAAAGGCACTGAGTCAGAGGAAACAGAGCTCTGGGGAAATGAGACTGTTAGTCAGGTCCTGTTCCTGTTGGCGATGTTGTCACCACGATGAAAAACAAGCAAATAGGAAGACATGACTTCATCACTATTACACAGGAATTACATCCACACCTTGACAGGATCTGGATCAATATCACACCATAGCTCTAGACATATAGAGCTGGGAGATATTTTTCAAAATCTTCTATCACGATTTAGGTAATTTCATATCTGGATAACGATATGTATTTCATTTAATTTCAAAATTTATTTCGAACATGTAGAGTACAAAAAAAAATAAAATAAAAAATAGAAAAAGAATGATCATACCAACAAGTGGACAGTAGAAACAAGTAGTATTTACATACAATAAAAAGCATAAGAAAAATAAATTATCAAACACTTGATGCCTTTATTTACATATTCGAAAAGGAGTGAGAAGAAGTATAAACTTATTTAATCCCACCCCTTCTCCATAAGTCAATTATTAATTATTAACCATCTTCCTTATCATGATATAACAGGTTTTCTGGTAATTCAATTTAACAAAATAAGTCTATGAGATAACCACACGGTAAAGCCTATTTTTGTATTCTCCTTTGTGAATTAAATACTTGACAATTTAAATGTACGGAGTCATTTTAAGAACTTGAATGCAAAATGAACATAACAGTTTTGAGTGAAATTATAGAGAATAAATAAATAAATATAGGTCTAACCTATATCGCGATAGAAACGATAAAGAAAAATATATACAAGACATTTTTATTTGATTTTGATAATGTATATCGTCATATTGATCAGTTCTAAAGATGGGTACCTAAAATGCTTTGACAACACTTTATCAAGACTGAAAAAAATCTTTTACTAAGATTATTTTTTGGGCATTCTGCCTTCATATAATGGTTAAAAGCTAAAATTGAACCAGGCGACATTGCAAATATACCATTAGGCCACACAGACACCTCCTGAACTGTGCAAGTTTATTTTTTATTTCCCAAATTTTCTGTCACATTTATTTGAACTTTAGATGTAAACTCATTTGTGCCCCAAGACTATATTCATTATGATAGGAAGGAGAAAGGAATAACTCCACAACATTTGTTCAGATTGGTCAAAAGTCTTGAAATTTGGTACGGACATACTTTGGGAAAGTATCTAACAGTACAAGTTTGAAATTTTTAGATCACATGAAAAATCGCACTTTTATTAATAGTCAAAATCAGGATTTTTTTTAAAAAATGAGGAAAAATGCTAACATTGTGTTTATTAAATGTTTTCCATATCAAATATTCAGTTAATACAATCCAAATACTTGATTGTGCTCCTTGTAGTTTCTGAGATACAGCCATGTACTTATCATACTATATCTAGTATTTGGGCACATGGGACTACTGTTTTTTCCTAAAATATAATGGAGTCTATTGCAAAAACAGTAATCCCATGTGCCCAAAGACTAGCTATAGTATGATAAGAAAAACTCACTTTTCGGCCAAACGGTTTGACCGATTTTGAAAATGTCTTCACATAGGCAAGCCCAGAGAACACTTTTCAGTTGCGGTAACAAATGGTGGTACAATTAAATGTTTTTATCTGGTTATCAGCTCGGTAAAAAACAAGGAGACAAGTAGGTATCTTATCAGCTGTTTTTGACATACATGTCTGATTGTTGGTCAAGTGGAAAAGCCCACTGTGTGTGGTATCAAGTGCTGGTGACGTTTTAGTCCCTCTTACTCTTTGTCACTGTATGCCTCCATTTCCCCTGTATCCTCTTTTTAGTGGCGCTCAGGTGTTTCTTCCTTTATACTTACCAGGAACTCACCACCCTGGTGACAGCATTGAACGTTAAGCTCTTTAAGAGGAAATAGCCTCCAGTACGTCAATGTTTCTCAATCACAGATAAAAATCAATTCTGTCAGTGAATTGTTTTGTGTTCTAACATACAAATTCCCCCTTTTAGTTGGTTTACTTATACTTTCACAGCTCATATGAGGAAACACATGGTGTTAATTCATGGTTAATCTGATATGCAAAAGAGGGAGAGATACTACAGTTTGCCTCCAACCACTTTTGCTGACATGCTTCCAATTGAACAAGTAAGACCAGCCAGTATTCACAAATGTGCATATTCTAGTTGTTCAATTGCATAACAACAGTGTCTGTGATTGTTGTGAGTACTGGCCCTGTCTCTGTTGGTCAAAATATTACAACAACCAATCAGAGAGCTTTCTCTATCTCTTTCCATCCTTGGAAATCTGCTGAGTGACAGTGGCCATGGCAACAGCTCGGGCTCCGCGCGGCTCCCTTGCACCCCCGCTGTGCAGCGTTTGATGGCAGTTAAACGTGTCGTGGAGTAATTGGGTTGTGGACCGGATGAGATATGTCCCCTAAGGTGTGACAGAATGTGAGAAATGGAGCAGGTGGTGGGAGCCCAGAGGCTCTCCCGTACCCATCGCAACACTCAAGCCAATGGTTGTTTCCTCACCAGGTGTAAACAGCTCCGCTCTGTCATCCTGTCTGTGTGGCAGCACTGAGTGTGCACAGGTCTGGAAAATTAAATCACCAGTAAGTTATGGTGTCGGATAAGGATGTTGCACTATACTGTGGTATATTGTACGCATGCATATGGCAATATAGACTAAATCTGACCAGTTATGACTTTGGAAAAGTAATTTATTTGCGGGCATTAAACATGCCAGTGGGTGCAATTGATGTCATTCATTAACATGTTGGGCTGTCAGAGGTCTCAACTGCTGCCTGGAAATGTTAAAACCTAATGAAAATGTCCAATTCCAGATATCAGTTTGTAAGAGATGTTTAGTTTGGAGTTCGTAGTGTGCTAAAAATGTTTGAATTTCTCTCCAGCCAAGTTCAGACATTTGCTTTTTATCTATATGAGGGCATTTTCATTCTTCAGTTCTGTTTTTATGTAGATATTCTATTATTTGCATATCAAAGTAAGTGTATTGAGCTAGACAGTTGATTTTTCACCCTGGAAACTGCAGTTGGCAAGACAAGATCTCAACTCAAGGTCCATTTATACTCTTTTGTTCTGTAGCTTTTGACTAAATCTTCATCTTCATCTTCATCAGTGGATAAAGTTTGCTTAGCTTTCATGCAGCTGTACATGTTCAAGCTTTACATGATTCTGAGCACTTCTAGGACTTCTTGTCCATGTTTGCTTGAAACCATAGACTGTATATAAGAAGTGGACGTAGTCATCTTGACGTCACCCTTTGGTTTGTGGACTGCCATTTTGAAGCCTCGAGTTCTGTATTTTGGCCATCGGTATCTTGGTTCTTCGCAACACGAAGTGAAACGAGAGGGTGGAGCTTAGCACAACCGAACGCTGAATAAGATATTTTTAGGCAACCAAAAAGGTTATATTTAACTTCCATGAACTGAAAACACAAGGGTTAAACCGGACAACGCTGTGGTAGCAACCTGTCAATCACAAGGTAGCCACGCCCTAAAGCATCCCCTGCTTTATGGTCTATTTGACTCTAAATGGGACCATAATTTACTAAATGAACATCATGCTGTATTGAAGAAGACTTGAAACTAGCGATTGAGTCCATAAACTCATGTTTACAATGTTTACTGAGGTAATACATCAAGTGAGAAGTAGGCTTATTTTCTCATAGACTTCTATACAATCAGACTTCTTTTTGCAACCAGAGGAGTCGCCTCCTGCTGGCTATTAGAAAGAATGCAAGATTAAGGCACTTCAGCATTGGCTTCACTTTTTAGACTTGGAGATTGCCCACTGCTTGGAACTTGAAAACACAGTGCTTGCACATTGTAGACTTAAGGCGTAATAAATAAGGAATGTTGTACTGTATAGTCAATGTTTACTTCTAGCTTTGTTAAAAATAGCATGAGTGTTTTGAACTTTGAACTAACTGTATTGTTATGCTAGTATTGGAACTTGACATGCTGCAAATGTTTCAATACATTTGCCGTGTGACTTAAAGTGATGAACGAGCCTCCCGCAGCGTCTTCAAAGCCATGTATGCGCCAGACAGCCACCGGTATCCCCAAAATGCACACCTGATCCAACTCAATTGACAGAAGTGATCCAAATGGATCTGCGTTTCCCATGTCTTGGCAAGTGAAGAGCGCTGTAACTGAGTAGCATAAGCCTATCGGCCTGCGTAGAGACGACATCAGTCGGATGCCATGTGAAAGGAACGAGCTGTCACATTACACTTGTACCAACATCCATGAACAGCGTCAAGGCCATGCCAAACACGATCGGGTGTCACAGTGGCAGCGGAGGCCGGCCAGGTGCGTGACATCACCCGGTATCGCAGCCCAGAGGGGGGATGCCAGCAAGGGCTGCCATGTGGCACAGCAGGGAGTATTTTAGGGAGGTTTTAGGGAAAGATCGCAAATGTCCATGTGAAGAATTCAGAAGAAATTATTTATTTTCTGTGTTTTGTTTACATGTTGATACTTAATATTTTAGAGTGGTTTGGCCATTCCATTTTCTACTTCTACTTTTATACTTAACAATGCACTTTTTACTCCACTACTACATTTATTGACTACTGCAGGGACTGGTTATTTTGCAGATTGAGTTTTTTTCATAGAAAGCACAATATATCATCTGGTATAATAGATTAAACAATCTAGCAGTACGTTAAGTAGATACCATTAGCTAAATACATTATTAAAATGCTGTTGACAAGTTAATGTGTCAGTAATGATAGTCCGACAATTTTCTGTCTCTTCCCTTCTCTCTCTCTCTCTCTCTCTCTCTCTCTCTCAATCACTGCATGTTAAAGGAACAGTGCATGACTTTTTGAGGGATCTATTGGCAAAAATGGAATATAATATTCATAACTATGTTTTCTTTAGTGTATAATCACCTGAAACTAAGAATCGTTGGGTTTTTGTTACCTTAGAATGAGCGGTTTATATCGGCATAGGGAGCAAGTCCTCTTCACGGAGTCCACCATGTTTCTACAGTAGCCCAGAACGGATAAACCAAACACTGTTTTGGGTTGGGCTATTACGTTACTCGCTCACGTTGCCGCCTCTTTCTCTCTCTTGCTTCACCACTCACTTCCCACGTGCACACACACTCTACACCCCTTGCTCTGCTCCAAATGACCTACGCTACTCTTACAATAACTGGCTCTTGAGAGGGCCATTCGCATTTTTGCGTCGGCAACCATAGTTCAATTTGTTGCATTCTGTAACCTTACCCCTTGATACCAAATCCTATAAGTGGCCATTCTGTATAATGAGTATAATGAGTACTTTTGCTTTTTATACTTAACTTTACTTGAGTAGTATTTTGATTTGTATACTGCTTTTACTGAAGTGAAGAATATGAATACTTCTTCCATTACTGATGATGTGACATGTCATAGCAGACGTTTTACTCATTTGGGATGCTCAAGGGATTGATAAATCTAATGAGTTCCAAGATCATTAATAAGATAGAGGGAAAAAAGAAGAAAAAGGAGTTTTCACAAATCATTTTTTCTAGTAATACTGGGGAGTTTAACCTCTTCAGGATCCCAAAAAGTAACAGAATAAAGAAGGGAACTCTTTGGTTGAGCTGCTCACAGCTTCTTGACATACATATACGGGTCAAGAGTTGTCATTGCTTGGCTGTGAAGGGCCACAAGCTAATATGTTGGGAACTAGTGTCACAATAACAGTGACCCTAACACTACACTTCCTTTTACATTTACACTCCATAAAACATTTCCACACACTGTAGGCAGCCATGTTTAAAGCATACAAAGGCTTTGCTTAAGCCTTTGGAGCCATGACCCGAAATTGATAAACAAAAGACTCCCAGTTCCTGTGCTTGGCACCATAAATCTAGAGTGTCCACAGCATGAAGGAAGTATGTTTAAATCATCAGTGAAGTGCTGCTGGTCATTCATAGGAAAAAAATGCATTTCCATAATACCCTTAAGGATAAACATAACTACCGGACTGAGTGGGATACAATGGTGTGAAATTGTACCCTAGTGCAGGACATCTAGCCGGCATAGCAACAACACAGCGCAGTGTGCCAGTCGGAGGGATTAAGTTGTTTTGAAGCCACAGTTGATTGTACAGCAGATAGTGAGGGAGGGAGCCGGCCCATACAGCCAGATAATGGTGTGAGATAGCCTCCCACAAAGCTGCATAGCCAAGAGCCTGGCTATACTGGGAAGTGTGTTTGTGTGTGTGTGTGTACTTTACGCAGAGGAGAGTACGTGTGAGTTTGCGTGTGCTTACGTACGCGCGTCCATCTGTTTGTATACACATGGTAATCTGAATCAACCGCGAAACTTGAGCAGGCTCGCCCACCACGTGTTTAATTATTCAAGGTGCTTTGGCTGAAAACTCGATCACCTGGAGGATCCGTTCTACCGCCACGAGCGCCCCCGTGAGCGAGGGGAGGAGGGACCGAAAAGGAGACCACTGGAAAGGAAAGAAGATACCGCACTTGCTCTCTGCGGTATGTTCACCTAAACAGGCAGAATGAATTATCCAAAAGATGGTGTATAAGGCCTAAGGAGCCGTCTGCAAAGCTGTCATGTAGAGGAATTATTGGACACAGTGAGAGATTGCGAGGGGATTACATACTGTAACGCCAGACCTGCTTGATTTTCTTTGTATTTTTTTTAGTTTCATTTTCCTAGAGTTTTTCTGAAAAATGGTGTGTCCCTGGTTTCTGGTTTGAATCAAACCATGTCAACTTCTTAATCCCCCACGGTTCTCCAGCAGCTGCCTTGATTTCATCCAACCTAATTTACAGAGGAAAGCAAATTGTGGGCATTTGACCATCTGGTCCTACGCCTATCCCCAAAAATAGTCTTTTCCCGCCCAGTCAGAGGTCCCAATTTTATTAACAGCATTGGGCAAAAGACACCCGGGAATTAACCCTCTCCCTAAGTATACCATGGGGGCAAAAGCCCCGGCTCTGGAGGGGAAGTCAAGCCATGAAAATAGTGATTTGTCAGTGTTGTAGCTGTGAAAGGAGTCTTCCCAGGGAGCAGAGTGTCTCTATAAGCCTCCAACTGGCAGGAATTACGTGGTTCAGTAGAGCAGGGTGCTGAGGCTGTTCAACATCACTGTGCCATCCATCCAGGCCTGCAGGATCATGAAGCCTCATGTGGGCCAACAAAGGCCCAGAGCTACTTATTCTGGTTCCTGTCAGGCCAGCCAGGTCCCGCCGCCACGGTTTGGGTGAAATTCTGTGGTTAACTTTCCCTGGAGAATTTAGGCTAACGTAATCATAACAGGCATGCCTGGCAATTCATATTTTCGTTCTCATTTTCCTTTAGACCACATCCCAGGGGCACCGAGAAAATTTACAGTTATTATGGGCCAATATCCTATCCGTTATGATGTGCTATTATTTAATGATATTATTGAAACAATATGTATGACACAATCATGTAGTGCTCATAAGAGACGTATCCTAAAAAACATGTTACACTGTTTGCTGGCAATAAACTGAACCTCATGTGTTTGAATGGGTCCCTCAGCCCCCATATAAACCCCTAAGGCAGCAACACAAACATTGGTGAGCCTATCATTATCTGGCCAGCTAAATGAATATTCACACTCAGCAGACCGACTGTGAAGCTGAGATAGCAGCTGGGGCCCGGGGCCTGGGGCCCAGACGCCCTACAACTGCTCGTTGGAACGGCCACTATTCATCTGGATGAGGAGATGGCCGCCGCAGCCAAGCTCCCCAACTGTTGCCAGAACATTATAGACTTTACAGGCCACGCCAAAAGAACACCGAGGACCTGACAGAGATAGGGTGGACACTTTGGGTGACTAAACAAAAATAAACAATCATAAAATAGAAAATGAATGATAGGATGACTCTACCACGGTTTAGCTATTCCCCATCTCTAGCATGATGACATGTTTTAATCAGATAGCAGCGACCACAGAAAGGTTTGATGTTTCTGAAAGTGATACATAATTGTATGTAATATTGCCCCCCAACTCAATACAATAGAAGATCAAACTATGAAATATGCTCCCACTGAAACACATACAGTAGCCCAGAGACTCCTGCATTACTTTGTTTATGATCCCCATTAATGTGTGTAGGGATTGTATTATGATTACTAGTTTTCCTGGAGTATAAATTTATAACATAGAAAGAGGTATTTAAAAAAGCACCTAACTTAAGGTGTTGTACTTGGAATTATTATTTTTTGCCTAAATTAGTTTGTGAATGGGGTAAAGTCCAGATGACCCATATAACATATGCATTATCATGAGAAAAATACTACAAAATTGTCTCTTTTTTATTTTCACATTATTGATACAACATATATACATAAAAAATAATGGAACAAAAAGACAATGAGACAAACAAGCAACAAAACGGCAAACTAAAAAGATTAACCTACATAACTTCATGTTATTTAAACCGGCATATTTTCCTTTTTTCCCCATTACTTGCTGTTACACACAGACACATGACATATACACACAAATGAGTGCTTTTTTTTTTTTTTTACGATTTTATCAGTGAGGTCAGACCAGGTCAAAGATGATCTAGTTTTGCAGTCAATAATTTGTTTTTATTACTTACTGGTATCATACAAATTTAAATTAAAGGAATTTACAATTACTAATTAAATCACATTTTTTTTTTAAAGATTGGCTCTAAGATTCAAGATCAGTGTGGTTATACACCAATTCAGTAATGGGCTGTAGTTTAGTAATTTAATTATCCTGTAAATCCACTGATGTGATAGAACAGAAATGAGTAATCTGCGTAATACAGCTTTGTCAGCATTTTATTTTAACCCATTGGTGAAAACAGAAAACAGAAGTGGGCCCAAGTGGCTTCCTTGTATGACTCCACAGGAAATATATATTTGTACTGTACCTGTTTAAAAATGAACTGCTAGAGAAAGAAAAACACACTGATCTATTAATGATATACTCATATATACAGTATGTACTGCATATGCATATATGCTAATTTAGAATGAGACTATGTATTTCTGAAGTACAGCGAGTGTACAAATGGGCCTAAAGTTTGAATCAGTATAATAATTATCATTCTTTGATTTTAAATGTAATTTTCTCATCTTGTCAAAGTTGAGTCTACCCTCTAATTTCAATATTGTATATCTGCTGATATTGAAATTTAGGATTGATAATATCTGAATATTAACTGAATCAGAGCATCTAAAACACACACAAACACACTGTTTCTCCTTTCCATAGCTTTATTGTTTGTGACTATCACTTGTTCAGTCAAATAATGACCAGTGAGGCAGACATAATAAAACACCTGTCATGTCTCTCACAATAATAATATAACATTGCATGGCCGAACCAACTGCAGTGATCACTCTAGGCTTTAATTGCTACCTGGAAAAACACACAGGTGTGCTTTAACTGCGCCATAAAACAACTGTTTCTGCTGGTCTCCGCTTCTCATAATGGATTTTATTAGATGTTTTATCAGTGATTTGTACTCATAGTCATCCATTAAACAGTCACTGCCATATGCTCCGTTTAACATTGGAACACGACTAAATAGCTTTTTTATTGTACCTTTCCTTGATTGTGTTTTTATAGTGAGTGTTTAGTCGGCCGCCATACAAAGAGGTCAGGCAAGAATCTTTGAAATGTACGGGGTAAAAACAAGATGCCCCAGTAATGGGATGTAATAAAAGCCTCCAGGAGTTTCATCCAGGAGATGGCCTGGAAATCTGATGGCTGAACATGTCTTATAAATCAGTAAACATACTGTATGGATTAATTCATAAAATCATCAAACACTCAACTAAAGCTAAGGCCAAAAAACAAAGGCCATTTGCTATGTTCCTGTCAAACATCTTTTTGTTTATGACTGAGTAAAGTGTTTCTGGTTTCCTTTCTGTATCCAATGATGCGATCCTCTGCCCCAGTACCAAACAAAGCAGTAAATATCCCTTCGTTGTTTGATCCCTGAGAAAAGGAAAAGGCTTTGAACACTTTTCCTGGAAGTCCCAGCATACCTAGTGGCACAGAAAACAGGGTGTTTTTTCCTCACTGACGGAGATTTAGTAGTGTAGAGGTAATGAGCGTCAACTTAGATACAACAGCTGGCTTCAAAGATATCAAATTATATGACATACGAATGAATGAAAGGATACAGATTTCTCAAATTTAATCACGGGGAGCCCAAAAAAAGTACAATTCTATTATGGAGGATAAAATCAAAAGGCTATATTGATGCTATCCCTGCCAGTGATTTCATCCTCAGTCTTCTGCCTGCAGAAAATTTGAAAGCAAGTCTTCTGCAAAGAAAATCAGGCTTTGCTCTCAGTCACTTTCTCTAAATGAATTAACATTTTATTTTGATTTGACATAAAAAAAAAGCCAGATTGGCTTTATTACAAAAAGGGACAGTATCATCAGAACAGATGGGAACTAATCACTATAATCACTAATAATGATATACCGTATGAGGTTTGGTCAAATCACACAGCATAAACAGTATTGTATAGTATAATATAGTATATTCATGTATAGAATAGAATATATTAATGTATAGTATAGTACAGTATAGTATAATATTGTATATTAATTTATAGTATAATACATTATAGTATAGTATATTATGGTATAGTAGTATAATACAGTATAGTATAGTAGAATACATTAAGGCATTGTATTGAAGAGTATGGTGAAGTATAGTGAAGAATATCATAGTATAGTGTAATATAGTATAGTATGGTATATGAAAGTATAATATTCTATAATAAAGTATAGTAAAACATAGTATAGTACAATATATTAAGGTATAGTATAGCATATTATAGTATAGCATATTATGATATAGTATAGCATAGTATAGTACAATGTATTAAGGTATTGTATTGAGTAGTATGGTGAAGTATATTATAGAATATCATAGTATAGTGTAATGTACGGTATGGTATGATTTATTATAGTATAATATACTATAATAAACTATAGTAAAATATAGTATTGTACAGTATAATACAATGTAATATGGTATAGCATACTATAATAAAGTATAGTAAAATATGGTATTGTATAGTTATAATATAGAATGAAAGGATCCCAGTGTATGTCATTTGAAAATGAAAATGATAGAAGGATAAATAATGATTTGATGTCCTCCACTAAAATAACACATGCCTGCTTATGCCTTTTGCATGTTTTGGTTGACCAGCAGTCTACATGTACATGAGGTGGCTCACTTGACGGACCACTGCAAAGGGTCAAATATCACTTGAAGTAACCAGGTCTCCAGGTCATATGGTACAACCTGAAATGTACAGCCCTGAGGATGCTTGTGTAAAATAGAGTCCTATCCAATTACAGTACATACATATAGTATCGTAATGCAACATACACATACACATACATACACACGTGCACGAAGACAAACAGGGCCTCATCCCTGAGGAGCAGTAGAGGATCAGAGAGCAGAGACAAGAGGATATCCATTAGGAAGTCTCTGTAATTGGGATGCAGTGGGGGGCAAAGACTCATGCTCATGCAGAGCAGCAGTGCACAAAACACTGTGTTTTAAAACTGAATTACAGCCTGCTGTCCACACATGTATAATAGCTGCACAAAATATATCTCAGTTATATTGCCCAGCTTCTAATGATAATAGGAATCTGTCTGAACTCTCAATATGTCCCTCATAAATCTTCGCAGCTCAACATAAAGGGTGGATGTTCCACAGATGTTGCCTTTATGTTTATGGTGGGACTCATCGGTGATAAATAGAGATGTGCGAGTGACAGCAGCCAATTGACTCATCTTGAGCGCTCGCGTTATCCAACACAGCTGTCAGTTAAGTCTGCCTTTTGTACTTGTTGGACTGCTGCCTCTGTGCTTCTTCTTTAAACCATGCAGCATTGTTTAGAAGGGGAGAGGGACTGCATTTGTGAAAACAAGACATGCTTCTCTGTCCACAAATACTAGAGAGGATGTTTGACTTGTGTTGTTTACATGGCTTTGAAGAGTAACACTGATTTGATTTCTTCAAACCATTATCTGTTAGCCATTAGCCATCCACTGGGGAGTCCAGCAGAGGTTTAAGTGTGAGGTATTAAACATTACAGAATCTCTGCCATACTCCGCCAAGTCATGACGTATTATTTCCAGAGGAGCATAGGTTGCTTTTTATTTGTCTTTCCCCATCTCTTCCTATCTCTCTACGTCTCGTTTCCTTCTTTTTTTGTCAATCTATTCATCTCTCTCTTTGTCTTCCGTCTTTGTCCATTAAACTCTGTCGGTCGTTATTCTGTTTTCCGTCTTTTTTTATCGCTCCCCTGTCCTCTCCGCATCCATCCATCCTCCCCGCTGTTTGACAGGGCGTGTGTGTTGTTTTTATCCGAGTGACATCGGGTCTCTTCCCAGGGCACGTCCCGGGAACAGCGGGTTCAGCCTGATGGCTCCCCTGAGTCCTGCCCCTCCGTGAGCCTCTATGTTCCCTTTGCTAAATTACAACCTGTCACACGCAAACACATGTGGACGTACACTCCGAAACATACAGAATGCATGCGAGCAGCAACAGTCCCTCATGCTGTATGTATAGATATGCACACACAACGCATATGAAAAGAGGACTACCTATTGCAGGAGTGTATGGGCTGTGTTGCTCACTCTCACACACACAAGCACACACCCACATATACACACAGTGCATGTTTATTCAGGTATATCCTTCCTGACTTTGCAGCAAACCTGTAGTAGTCATGTGGTTAACTCTCAACCTTTGTGAGAAAGAAAGACAGACAGAAAAAAGGAATAGAAGGATGTCAAACTGCCAGGGTCACACATTCCTTTATGAATGTACGCCTTTGTGGATAAATATGACTGTCTGAGAGAATGAAAAGTGAAAGACACGGAGGGTCGGGTCACTCAAATGAAAGAGAAAGCGATCTTCGTTGATTCAAAGGCAGACAGATCGAAAGAGAGAGATTATTTGTCCGAGATAGTGAGATAGGGAGAGTGAGCGACAGACAGATTGCCACAGGCTCTGTGATAGCAGCGCTCTAATTAATAGGTTGTAAAGGCAGATGAGGATGGAGGATGTCAGTGTCATTGTACACACACACACACACACACTCTCACACACACATGCACTTAGCAAGCCTGCCCATTAGAGATAAACACAACCACTCTGTGGTAAAGGCGGAGCCATCCTTCTCCTCGACTTTGTTCAGGATGCTCCCACGTCAAATTAGAACATCTCTAACGGCTTAAACAATAAAAAGCAGGAACTCATGTGAATGTTGAAACGCGTGTAAAACTCACACCTTAATGACACTTCAGACTCGGTTCCTGAATGTTACCTAACAGACATGTTACCTAATCTTTGTATTTGGAACAGCCATCATGGTGATGGATTGTCTGTCCACGCTGTATACTCTATTAGCCCATTAGCTCAGATTCAAATCCTTGCTAATAAACAAACACACACAACTGGAAAGGACAGCAGGCCTGCAGTTTATCGGTGGTGCTGTCAAGCCATTTTATGTCTGTACTTTGACCCTTGGCAGCTTTACTACTGCTTGGTAAATACCCACATGGACTATATCTGCTGCACCTCACTACTAACATTTTTCTTCCCCCTGCAATTGTTTCTCACTACAAATGACCCTCTGACTGCATCCAACTATCAGAGTATTTTCTTAGATCAGTTGATCTCTCCCTTCATTGTTTTTTTTTATTTCTAAAGGTGAATCTTGATTTATTATTATTTGTTTGTGCGCCTGCTGTTTTACAGCAATGTACGCCTTCACTGACACATCCACTCTGTCATTTGGTATGACTGTAAGAGTTTTACTCGTAAACGCTGTTATAGCAGGGGAGAGTCATTTCCTGCTACTGAGACATCTTTCAACTCGGTAGCTATGTTTACATTCAATTGTCACCTCAAAACCTTTTGAAATGTTGCAAAAAAAGAACTGCAAATTTGGTCAGAAGTTGGCGCTATAAGCAACGCAAGGCTGTAATCCTCTGGTGAACAGAGTTGAAGAAGTAAGAGGTTGCGAACTGGAAACAAAACCAGTCGGCTTGGCCGTCTAACCATCTAAAAATGGAGAGAGGTCTGCAGGAATTTGTTTCAATTGGGCAAGTTTTAATTGTTCTTTCATGTCAGCTAGTATTGGCCGTGTTTCATGTTGTCCGGAGACGAAGACAAGCATTTGTACGTTATGGGAATATCAGAGAAGGCACGACAGTGGAAACAGTTGATCAGTCATGTGAGTTAAATGTTCGCTACGTCAGAATTTATTCGGTAAATGCATTTACATATCCCATTTAACGCATCGACTCTTTTTTTGACAAAGGCACAAACCACCTCAAGTGAGTGTAAAAGCAGTATTATTCGCAATTGAGGAAGTTTTATCGATTTTTGCTGTTTCAATACAGCTTTCCTAATGCAATACTTCAAAATGCACATAAAAATATGTGACTGGAATCACGGCTACTGTCCCTTTCTTCCTATATACAGTATAAAATCACCAATTATTTGTTTCTATCTCTGATTAAGTGTCTGATTATGCTCTTCTGAGCTGTGAAATTCCTCAAGGGTCAATTCTAGGACCTGTCTTATTCTCCCTTAATTTACATGCTCCCTTTTTTGTTCATCAGTTTGCTTTGTTTCTTGTTGTTCTTGAGAAAATGCCTTAAAACTTTACGTTAACATTCAAGTGACAAAACCTTCAAGTAGTTGTAGTAATCATGAGCAAAGGAGGAAGTCAGGTGATGCTGTTATAGAGCGACAAAGTCTGCGTAGGAAGGAGGTCAGGGTTGATGGAGTTATTAACTTTAGACCTTCTCTAACTTTTCTGTTTATTCTATTGTCTTACAGACAAGTACAATTTCTGAAAAAGTCAGATTCCTGCTGGTCCCATTTGTTAACAACAGCAGTACTAGTTCTGTCTCAAATGTTGTCCATCTATGTTGCACTCTGCCGCACTTTGCATGATGAAAAGGTCACCTGCAGATGTTTTCACCAGCCGGCCCTTTCAGCATTGTGTTCCTCCTCCCTGTAGAGCATCAGCTGTACACACAAATGTACACCTTAATGATGAAACTTGATAGGGGCTGGCGTGTTTGAGTCTTGCAACCTTTTTTTCCTCAGCCACGCCATCTTATAGGTCATAGAGGTGTGTACTATCTTTACAATCACCAACTCAGCACATTATTCAGTGTGCATGTGTTTGTATGAGGCCAGGAGAGAGAGGGGTTTGAAGGAGTGATGGCGGGAGTCGAAGGAGGAAAATGATACCCGCAGTAGTCCACCGTTCCTTTCACCTCCCTCCTTTATTTTCTATTGACAGCCGCCGCTCTGTCTTTCCCTCCCTCCTTTTATGCATCTCCCGCTCATACCACACATACTGGTGTCCATTTCTTTCCGTTACTTCCTCCCCTCTCTCTCTCTCTCTTCCTTTCTTCCTTTCTTCTCCTTTTCTCCATTTCTATTAATCTGTTCAATCTTTTAGACTCTTCCTGAACACTATTTTATGCTGTTTCAAAAGTAGTGAAATGATAATGTCACGACATAAACAGCTTTACTGTTCCACAGCTTATTATGCTTAAATATCACAACTGTCATGTCCATACATCATATACAGTATCATCTTTTTAGGAAAATAACATAAACTGCCCTGTTTTTTTTCCCACTTAACCTCATAATGGTTAAACTGAATGGTGTAAAAATCATCTCAATTCATGATGTTAGTGAAAACAGAATTTACTGAAGTGGAGTTGTATAAGAGTATGGATTTGAAACTTTTTTAATTCCCTTTTCAGTTTCTTTGTGAGCCTCATACCATTCTCTTTACCCACAATGCCAATGTCAAAACATATTTTTGACATATCTCTGTGTTTCCATAGTAACGGATTGTAGTGCTAGAGGATAGACAACTTGAAAAATTGTACAATTGCACATCAGTGTGTCTTCTTTTTCACTTTAATGTCTCTCTGCACTTTGCTCCCTCACCTCAGACTCCATCCATCTATGCTTTCCTCAAGGCCATGATCCTTCACCTTCTGCAACCTGCACACCCACAGTGGCTGTTACATTTAACTAGAGGACTTTGTGATGGTCATTGACCCCTACTGGTCACCCCCAGAACAGCATCGTACTGTAAATTATGCAAGGTTAATCACTGATGCCATGATAGAAAGTACTTTCAATCATGCATGCGTGCAAAATGTGTTTCGAGTGTAAGACATGTTGAAGTTATTTCTCAATCCCTGATCACCGATGCAGATATGGATTTGCAAGCGTGTTTAGAAGCTAGTCTTGCTGGTTCGATTCAGCTCGAAATAAGGAATAAAGCTTTCTCTCCTGGCTCGTCCTTTTCAGATCTGCTTTCAGCTCCATCCCTCCCTCTCTCTCCCTCTCTCTACGGCCCACTCAAACTCCTACGCACTGCTTATCTACCTCTCACCTACATCCTCCTCTCTTCTTTTGCCTCTCTTTCTAACTCCCTCTCTATCTGTTAGCACACACACACACTTCTCTAAGCCCCTCTCACCAGCCAATCATCGATGCTTCTATGCCAACATCCAGAACAACAGGGTCCTGTTATAACTTTGTGTCATATAAAGAAAGAAAAAGACAGAATAAAAAGAGAGAAACTGGGTGAATTTTCCTCCTGACCCATGTAATTTGGACTTTGGTTGTGGAAATAAACCACAAAATGCAGGTGACAGTATCAGTTCAGTATTTTCATTATCACTGAAAATAACACAGTATAAGGAAATGAGAACAAATAAGAAATTTCTGCATAATGATATTCTTATTATTAGACTGAGACATGTTTGCATGGAAACCTAAAAAATAGCATTTTTTTCCTATAAATATCATCCACTATTCACACCACTAGAGATGATAGCTGTGCGCATAAATGAATATAATCTGCATGTGTACGCACACACATGCACACACACACACTGAGGGTAAGGCAGTGGAGTGGCTCCCATTTACACACGACTGTAAATTACCCAACACTTCTCAATCAATTATTCATAATCCGTAATTAATTATGAAACGATCAGTAATCCAACACCAGTCCACTCGGCTTGTGGTTGCCTAGTAACCATGACCCATATTAAATGCCACCATTGTTGCCCGTAACCAGAGCGCCAATTTTTTTTCCCACAGGGCTTCGGGCCTGGGGGTATTATAGTGGAGAGTAAATAAAGTGTGCGTGCGTGTACGTGCAGAATGAACACGTGGACGCCCGGGTGTACGCGTGTGGCCATATCATACTGGTTGCTTTGAAGGTTGATCACACAGGGTAAACAAGCAAGGCTGATTAATAATGCAGTATTTTGGCTCGTGCCGGGAATGAGTTGTGGCCTGATAGAGCCCACTAATGGGACACGCCACGGGGAGCACGAGCAAAGAGCACGGCGCTCACAGCCAGACAATGATGCTATAACACGTCTGTGGGGACACATAACTGCGCAGTGCGCTACTTTGTCGGCACTTGTTCTGGAACTGCATCAGCAAGTCTCCGTATGGTGCTCTGGAGGCCCGAATTAATGATTTATAACAGAGTTTTGGGGTGTTGAGTGGCCATTTTTAGGAGGCGAGTGTACAGTAGATCACTTTCCCTGCACTTCACCACAACAGCACATTGGAAATTGACTGCCTGCGTCCTTTTCTCCCTCTCTATATTCCCTCTCATTATCTCTCTCTCTCCCCTGGTCCCTTCCTCTTCCAAATTCTCCACCGCTGTCTTTTTAAATACAACTTCCACATCCTTTTTCCACACCAGGAGATAAACACAGCCTGTAAATATAGAAGCTGTGTTTTTTTACTGTCAAGCCATGCCAGTGACATGTAAAAATATCCTTCGATCTGGGGAACATCCTGCCTCCAGTGAGAAAACGTAGCGTGTTTGTTTGTGTGTGCCTGCGAGAGGTATAGTTTTATTTCCACAGTGAGAATCTGTGTGGGCCTGCTGTGTGGGAGGTGAAGGGAGACAAAGGTGAGAGGAGCGAGGAAAAAGTCAATGACATAAGAGAGATCGAGAGAATGAGAGAGAAGAAACCGGGAGAAAGAGAGAGAGAGGTGTGAAGAATGGAGAGAGGGTGGGTGCGGTGGAGGTAAAGGGGGAAGCGGTGAGCACCGTGTGACCAGACTGCGGTTCCTTCCTGAGCCTGAGCCTGAGAACCAGGAAGTAGAGCTGCTTGTTCTTGCATTATTGGGACTAACAGGAAATGCAAAGGTCTTCAGGAGGGGTAACGTGTGTGTGATTGTGTGTGTGTGTGTGTGTAGACGGTAGCTTGTTGTTGTTTCAGCTAGTAATCATCATTGTTTTGAGCAGGCCAATGCACCTTACTCTAAATATGAATTAGAGATGCTATGATTAGTATTTTTATGTTAACAACTGATCACCTTACTATGTGTTAGTTAGTGTGTTAAAAGCAGTGGATAACTCCGGGTCTGAAAAGTGAAGCCAATGCAGAAGTGCCTTAAACTTGCATTCTTTCTAATAGCCAGCAGGGGGCGACTCCTCTGGTTGCAAAAATAAGTCAGATTGTATAGAAGTCTATGAGAAAATGAGCCTACTTCTCTCTTGATTTATTACCTCAGTAAACATTGTAAACATGAGTTTATGATCTCAATCTCTAGTTTCAAGTCTTCTTCAATACAGCATGATGTTCATTTAGTAAATTATGGTCCCATTTAGAGTCAAATAGACCATAAAGCAAGCGATGCTTTAGGGCGTGGCTACCTTGTGATTGACAGGTTGCTACCACATCGTTTTCCGGTCTGGGAGTTGTCCGTGTTTTCGTTTTACAATTTTAACCCTTTCACAGTGTGTTTTAGTTCATGAAAGTTAATAATAACCTTTTTGTCGCTTAAAAATGTCTTATTCAGCGTTCGGTTGTACTTAGCTCCACCCTCTCGTGTCACTTCTGGTTGCAAATAACAGAGATGGCGAAAACCAAAATGCCAAACTTGAGGCTTCAAAACGGCAGAACACAAACCAATGGGTGATGTCACAGTGACTACGTCCACTTCTTATATACAGTCTATGGTTAAAAGGCATCCTTTGCAGTGACAAATTCACTAAG
>CAKAOI010044992.1:0-17084 GCA_916701655.1 Sebastiscus albofasciatus | reverse complement strand
TCTTCAATACAGCATGATGTTCATTTAGTAAATTATGGTCCCATTTAGAGTCAAATAGACCATAAAGCAGGGGATGCTTTAGGGTGTGGCTACCTTGTGATTGACAGGTCGCTACCACATCGTTTTCCGGTCTGGGAGTTGTCCGTGTTTTCGTTTTACAATTTTAACCCTTTCACAGTGTGTTTTCAGTTCATGAAAGTTAATTACAATCTTTTTGGTTGCCTAAAAATGTCTTATTCAGCATTCGAAGCATGGCGAAGACCAAAATGTCAAACTTGAGGCTTCACAACGGCAGTCCACAAACCAATGGGTGATGTCACAGTGACTACGTCCACTTCTTATATACAGTCTATGGTTAAAAGGCATCCTTTGCAGTGACAAATTCACTAAGAATTATTAGCTAACTGCCGTTTACTTCAGCTTTACGGAAGGTTTTAGCTTCTTACAGCTCACATTTGTTTTGGATTTCCAGCCAGCAACTTTACTGTTTTGCTTCACTCTAATCGCTCTCATCAGCGTTGTTTCCAGCACAACTCACAATTAATGCTAATGTTGCTCTTTATTTATGTATAAATAAGAAACTGTTTCCTATTAAATTAGCCATATCAATTTAGACAGGCTGGTCTCATACATTGTTCGTATATGAAAAGTAATGCACTGTAATTCGTGTATATCCCACAAAATCAATTTGTGTGTAATTCACATAATCATGAATCGTCCAGGAAATATAAATGGCACATAGGGAGGTGGTCAGGGTTGATGGGTGGGTCAAAAAACATCAGACTTTTGCCCAGGCGACTGGCGTTCGTGTCCTGTGTGAAACCAGAAGTCAACGTCGATTTATTTCTCTCATAAGTTAAGTACTTACGTACGCCACTTTCTTATTTAGTTATTTTAACCCAAACCACGATCTTTTCCTAAACCTAACTAAATAGTTCTGTTGCCTAAACCTAAGGAAGTTGTTTCCTGTGAAGACGGAAGTTTATTTTGAAAAGACTGTATGCATTCAACAAGCAGAAAATGACGCGTGTTGCTCGACTTTTGTAGGAAAACAAACAAAAAAGGAGGAATAACTTTTTCATAAGATATCATACGAACAGTTGTATGAGAATACGTTGATTTAGAACTTGATAATTTGTCAGTGTTGTGTTTTCAACTTGTTTCCGCCGCTCCCAAGTGGCCTAAAAATTAGTTAATGCAAAAAGATCCAATGAAAACTTATAGTTTGCAGCAAAACTGTCCAAGGCCATTTTAGTAGTTTCAAAAGCCAAATAACTTAACAATAGGCTTTGTCATATGGTAATAACTTTGTAAGACTCTGACTCAGCTGTTTCCTACTAACCATTCAAAGAGCACTTGTCTTCTTCTAAACCCCAGTGCAGCCATCTTTCCCTTCAGTCCTGCTGTATAATTGCTATTTATGGGCTGTTTATGATTTCTAAATAGTTTGATATGATACTCCAGGGGCGGTTGTGCTGTTATTGCTCTTTTAGACCAACACAGAAACACACAGCCGACGAATTCAGTGGCCTAATTTTCAAGAGTTTGATTTTTGCTCCACTTTTATACTGTGACCCGTCAAATGCTCGTCGATGCTTTCATATCCTCAACCAACATGTCATCGACTCAAATCCATCCAGCACAGCTCCCACTGAGATTCCCTACTTTGATAGAGAGTGTAGAAATTAGGCTGCAACACATCACTGGGGATCCATCGCTTAAGGCTACGCCAAGCATGTCGCAACCGCCCCGGCTCTGTGTGGATTCAGGGTCTGATTGTTTCTTTACTCCTGGGCTGGGTCCTTTCTTGTTATATGGCATTTCCTCAACACATTTCCAGCTGAATAAATGAATGACATCTAGAGGGAGATGTTAGATCAGTGGATATGGCCCGCGATGTGGGCTTCTGGCGAGCCAAGAGATCATCAAAATAATCACTGTTGCCTGTGCAAACAGTGTGCAGGTGCTCAGGCACAACACAAGATGAGACAGGGCCCCCCACGCCAGCTCGCAAGGGCCAGGGAGCAGCAGGTTGCCTTGGGAACCCTCGGCTCCCTCTTTCTTGTCATTACTCCTTTGCACACTCCCCCTTTTTAATCTGCACCATGCTTTCAGTGACAACCCCCATCCCCCTTGATATATACACACAATACATGCACACACATATAAAGAAGCTCTGACACACAGGCAGAAATATGGGTACATGCACGTACACACACACACACATGCATGAACATCAGGCCTATAAAGATAAACATGCTATTATATCCATCACTGAGCCTGTAAACCCTCTATCAATCTGTCTGTGCCTACGCTGTATTTGGATTGCTGGCAGGAATTAAATAAAGCCATTGTAAAAGAGTATTCTGCTTATTAATCATATAATATAGAACGCTGCTTTGGATCAGCTTTCAGACATCTATACATTATTTTAATATGAGAGTACCCTCAACTATTCATGTAGTTGCATTTTGTCTGTATTTAGTAGTACGTCTTTTGTATCCAAAGACGCAACCCACCCTTGTCTTTCAACCTTAGCCTTAATTCTAGCATAATCAAAGCCTCCTTGAACAACCCCCAACCCCTTAGGTCTCACACACCCCCCACACACACTTTTGTCAAGCCACACATTTACTTATGTATACATAATATATACAACTCTCAGGTCGCCCCGGCTGAGGATGTGACCTGTGTGCGTAGTTCAAAGCTCGCTCTGATTGCCCATTCACGAGCAGAGGCAGCGGGGTGACATGATGTTGGCAACCTCCGCCTAAGTGCCCTGGCTCATCACCAAGCGAAATGACGCCACTCCAGCTCCTCAAGCTGAAATTGTTCACATAGTAAATCTTCACGGAATAATGAACAGCAACCTGTTATTGTTCCAAGGCGTGGCCGTAAATCAAACCACGAGTGGACAAAGTGTGTGTTTGTATTTTGATAGAAATGTTCATTTTATGCGGTGTGAATGTAGGCTCGGAATATTGCGGTGATATATCAGCAGCCTTTGGTATCGTGTGTTTTATTAAGGTGAATTTGGCGCTTGATGTAATGTGGTTTTGCCTGCAGTATATCAAGAAATATTGAAAGTGTTTATGATATGCTTGGCTCCAGGCATAGACAGCACTTAGGACTGCATGGGCGATGTGCCTAACACTGGAACTCTACTGCCTCTCAGTGGGCAGTGGCTGACTCAGAGGAAGATAACTTTAATCTCACATCTGGAACCGAGAACAGATTTAACAAAAATACAAACATTGTAAAAATTAAATAATGAAGGGAATGACAAAAATGCTTTGATTTTGACCAGAAAAGGCTTGTTTACCATAGTTGCTGAATCACTTTATATATCAATTAGTGGACCAAGAAAAAGAAAAGGCAATTTAAGTTGATTTTCACGTAAAAATACCCCAAATTCTCTGGTTCTAGCTTCTTAAATGGAAACATTCGTTGCTAGTTTTTGTTTTATGTGAAAGTAAACTGAATATCCTTGGATGTAAGACTGTTGGCCGGACAAAAAAGCTATTTGAAGGCATCAACTTGGACTCTGTGGTATTGCAATGACCATTTTTCACTTTTTATTTTTATAGATCAAACAATTAAAGGAACAGTGTGTAACATTTTGGGGATCTATTAGCAGAAATGGAATATAATATTCATAACTACGTTTTCATTAATGTATAATCACCTGAAACTTACGATTGTTGTGTTTTCGTTAGCTTAGTATGAGCCCTTCATATCTACAAAGGGAACGGGTCCTCTTCACGGAGTCCGCCATGTTGCTCCGCCATGTTTCTACAGTAGCCCAGAACAGACAAACCAAACACTGGCTCTAGCGAGAGCCTTTTGCATTTTTCGCATTGCCTGAAGGCCACCGTAGTTTTCCGACATGCTTGTGAAACTGCGGTAACGTGAGCCTCAGAGTGCAAAAGCGCTGTCTGACTTCCGTTGCTCCTAAAGTAGTGTTATTATGGTAAGGATGGCCTCTGTGCGAGGCGAACCACATTATCGCGGTTTTGCACTCCGCGGCTCACGTTACCGCAGTCTTGGAAAAGGGAGGAGTGAGCGGAGGGTTACTCAGTTGGTTGCAATCTGCAACCACACCACTATAAATCCTACAGACTTTACCTTTAATCAGATACTCAAGAAAATAGTTGCCAGATTAATGGATGATGAAAATAATTGTTAGTTGCAGCCCTAACTCTTACTATTGAGTCTCTGTAGAGCGACCACGCTGTGTTTCAAGTGCACAAGTTTCTCAGAACAAAAATCTAATTGCCCTTTAATCTAATCACACTTTTGACATCCACTTTTGTTTTTTATATTGAAAGTACTTTGAGTATTGAAAGGAAGCCTCTCAATTTCCTGAAAACATGTCTGTTTTTGTGTTTTATATGTGCCGGCAAAAGCAATCTAGTTAAAATTTTCAATAAGATCTGATGATTAATTTCCAATTTTTTTTAAAATGGCCTGTCTGCTGTGGATGCCTTCATTTAGAATCCCACAGTTTAAATCTCCTGCATACTTATTTCTATGGGAGGTACCAGCTGTAGTCTAAACTCATGCAGGGAGTTGGCTGGGTCAACAACACGACACTCCTGGTTATCTGGCTGACACTGAACATACACACCCACGCACATACACACTCATACACATCCAGTCATTTTGGGTCATGGGAACGCGACGGTGAGCTCACGTTGTGTTTATTCTGTATGGTTTCCTATTTGAATGTGTCCTTCTCACGGGACTGTTAATGGCTTCCCCTTTCCCAGGGCAGGGCAGCGCGATCAGACCTTATCCAGGTCATGCCAGGGGGGCAGGAGGTACCAGGAAGAATGAAGTAAGTCTCGGACCCTTCGTCCTCCTCAAGGACTCCTTCCTCCATTTTTTTTTATCCAGGAATTGAAAGGGCCTCAAGAAATATGAACTGAGAGCCTGAGCATTTGTTGGAGAGGGATTTGTAGCTTGTTGTTGGCGCTATTGTGTGCACTCATATATTATATCTGTGTCGCTGATGAGCTTAGCAGACTATTGAAAATGATATATCTATTAATGGAATGCACGGATTCTGAACAACAGTGCATTTACAATCAAACAGAAACCAAAGACAAACTACCTTATTAGTAGTCACATCAGGTTTGGTTCACTTTTGATGAAGATTTGCTGAATGATTTTAGTGAGCGGATTCACTTCATAGCTACACTGAAGATTTATTGACTGAGGTATGCTGTGGTGAGAGGCGTTATCCCTTCAAAAGTCTAGCCTGAAGGTAAAAGGATGTATCTTAGCGGAGAGCTGCGGGGGGAATTGGCCCTCCAAAAGAATGCAAATGTGGCATTTTGGGTTGAATAATCTTCAGTGGTCTGAACAAATGTTGACATTTTGTGGAAGTGATCCAACTTCAGAGACTGACAGTAAGCTGTGCTCGTATCCTGCTTTAGTTTCAGCTGGAAACTTTTAAACATACATGAGATAGGTAAAACTCCATCCTGTGGAATACAAATTAGGAGATCATTGTAGAGGAGCTTTTCACCACATGAGGGAGCTGTTGTTAGATGATTGTCAAACAATGGACAGCTTCCAGAGCAGCAGATGTCACAGAACTTCAAAACGTGTTTATATAACCAAGTGCAGTACTTATAAATAACTTTATAATTTATGAGTAATAGTCCTGGAAGCAGAAAATAAGAATATTCCAAGTTACAGAGGAGGTCACTGGAATTTATCGTGAATATTCATCCTGCATAAACACACTGCTCACATACTGTAGCTCAGAGCACAGGATTGCTTACACACATACACTTAGGACCCTTGAGGGAGTTTGGTATTCAGCATTGCTGCATAAAGGAATGATAATGGTCCTAGACACCATAGTTTAGAATACCTCACACCCTCTACTTGCCAGCAAATGGACCGAAATGTTAACTTCAATATTTGCAGCTGCCCCTGGGATTCAAAGGTGCCCGGCGGTTGTAATTGGGAGTGAAATGAAACATGATAGGCACTTTAACTTGAGAAATGAGGTAAAAAACTGCCACTGGTATCTCATTAAACAGCCGATGTTTAGTATGGACTATATTAAGGCTGGTATCGATCTGACTGAGCTCTGCACCTGGATCGATCCGTTCAGTGAGGGTGCCTGCTGGGTAATATTCCTGCCCCATAGGTGCTGAGAGTAAAGGTCATACCCCCTCCTGCCATCCATCTATTTTTTCATCTACACCTGTCTCAATCCAGATGTCTTCTTCTTGGTCTCCTTCAGATTGCATCTTATTATTCACAGCTGCATCTTATTTTCCACTGAAAGTTATCCTGATGCCACTGAGAGAAACGTCGTTATCATTGATTTTGCTGGCCACATAATCTACACGCTTATCTTGATGTCCGTACATGGCAATAACGGGTATTTTCACACTTGGTGAGTTTCAGATGAAGTGGTAAATGGTGAGCGCTTTTGCCAGCTGATGGTTATGTGAACGATCCAGCTACTGATAGACCTGTTTATTCTCTTTTCCCAAAACCTCTTATGTCTAGTCCATTATCTCTGCCAGGCGTAAGCCTGGAGGGGATCATGCATTCGCTTGTGTGTGTGCGTTTGTGTATCTGTTCGTCCGCAGCTAATCTCGCATACTACTTGACCCATCAACCTAATATTTTTTGTGCTAATTTAGGACTGAATGCTGAAGGACCTCTCGTGGTTGCAATTTTTCAATTACCACAATGGTATAAAACAACAGTTTTATACCGTCATTGACTGCTGCCTCCTCACTCTTGACCGGCCAGTATGGTGATCAACAACTGCTTCAGTTTGGGATCGGGTCGTTTGTAGAGAATTTTCACTCAACTGTAGTTTCCCAGAGCTTTTTAGCATCTTTGCTCATTGCTTTTGTTTTATGCCGACAACTTTACGGTTTTAGTTCACTTTTCTGTGGAAAAGCTCTAAAACCTACCGTGCACCACCTGCTCAGCACCAAACAGACACAGACAAAGGCTGTCTCTGAAATCCGTCCCTATTTACTAGGGCTGTCAAAACGCAAATTCGTTTTAAAGCCACTCATTTCTTTAACGCATTAATGCAACTTGCGATTTTTAGGTTGCAGTTTTAAAGCTAGAGTAAAGATACTGGTATCATATGAAACTAGTACCACTGGTACCAACCATGCCATACTAGCTTGTTGCGAAAGAGGCTAAATAACGCTTCAAACTTGCGCTATACTTTGGCGAGGAAAAACTGGCATGGCCATTTTCAAAGGGGTCCCTTGACATGTCACCTCAAGAACAATTGGTTCTATGGCTACCCACGAGTCTCCCCTTTACAGACATGTTCATTTTATGACAATCACATGCAGTTTTGGGGCAAGTCATAGTCAAGTCAGCACACTGACACACTGACAGCTGTTGTTGCCTGTTTGTGTTGTCCGAAATCTGAAATGTATGCACTATGCTGTACAGCTAGCGCCCACAAAATAGCATGTACTCAACTTTTTGCTAACATCCCATATGCAGCTTGGTGACACTACACCTGGTACTGTACTAGGGGTGAATTAGTGAACAAGGTGGTGATTTTGGACAGAGCTGACGTTGGCGACAAGCTAAGGATAGTGAAGCATTTAGCAGCTAATATTTCCCTAAGGAGCTGGTGGAGACCAAAAACAGAGATAAAAGGACAGTGAATATTGGCCTTACATTCGCCAGGTGGCCATATTCCGAATGATTGCTAATGATGATGAAATAGGCAACTCTAACAAGTTTGCCATATCAACTTAAAAGGTTATGGATAGGATATGTCAGTGTTGTGTTAATAGCTTGTTTCCGCTGCCTCCAAATGGCCAAAAATCTGTTATTGCAGATTTAAACAATAAATTTAGACCTTATTTTTCCTCCTTATATCTCCTAGAAGAAATCGAGCCAGAAATATAGGATAGTAATTTTAGCCTACTAGACGGCAAAATAAGGTGAAATAAGACTGGGCAGACATCTTCATTATTTCACTATAGCTCCGAGCTCTGATTTCCAGTTTGTGGTGTGTGGCTGCAAGGCTCCAGCCCAGCCAAGCCAAGCCATTAACATAACTGACATGGTGCTATACTGACTCTGCTACTAATGAAATGTCGATATAGACCACCATCTACCCTAATCAAATGTTAATTGAGGAAGTGATGGATTGTGGCTGCAAGGTTCGGTCCCTGTATATATCTTCTTTTCCCTGTCTGTGTGTGTGTCTCCTTCCTTCCACTGTGCTCATGTGGGAGAATGAAAAAAAGTGTCAAAGCGCATAGAGACTGTGTTGGGCTTTTAATACTTTGTCTAACACTCCCATGTGCTTCCTACAAGCTACGTCAAAGGTAGAGTGTTAATCATTCATGTTAGTCCTTGAAAACTTGCGTCTCAAAAGCCTGTTTCTAAACCTCTGTAAAAACATCACACAAGAACAGGAAACAGGCACAGTTCTTTTTGTGATATTTTTAAAGCTTATTTCTGATTTGCACCCTCCATGCACACTGCAGAGTGTAGCATACTGTGCTTAACCTATTGTGAGACACTGTTGAAGCATAAGATGCAGGGGTTAGCGCATAAAGGTTGACACCATCTATGTAAAAAATGGGAGACATAAAAAAATGATCAGGCGGGCTGGCAGTAAGTGCTCACGGTTGAGTAGTTCACCTCTAGATATAATCTTCATGAAAGCCCCTGCTAGATGGCGGTGCCCTTTACGACAATAAACAGAACCACAACTATATTCATCTTCCTCCTCATGAGTGCTGCAGCATTAACTCCGGCTCCAGGCATAGATATAAACTCACTTGCGTCTTTGGGTAGCCTGGATAAAGATAAGTAGCAGAGCACACTGGGGTCATTAGTGGTATGGAGGAGAAATGGAAAAGGTTAGTAATTCTTGCTCGTGTTAATTGGCTATCAGCATTAATGAGATGCAGTGGCTGAATAGAAGAAGAGGGGAGTTAAAGCGTCGGGTGCGAAATGTCACGAGCGAGTTCACCTCACCTCCGGAATGGAAATGTCGGCTCACTTTTTTGTGTACACATGAGTAATGGTGTGTCTGGAATTGTGTGTGTGTGTGTCCTCACAGCCTGCGGTCTGTGTGCAGATTCATATGAGGAATTAGATACTCTGTCTTGTTAACATCGACCTTTAGTCTAATTACTATAACTGCTAATTACGACCTCCCTCTCCTCCCCTTTCCTTCACCCAACACACACACACTTGCCAACCTTGCCACAGGGTGTAAAATAATGCATGTCCTACGCCACCTCGGTTAATGAGGAGTTGTACATTTATCAGTGTTGCAAACATGGGAATCTATCGGTCACAGACCTAATCGTTATTGATCACTATTGAAAAAAAAATGGGTGTCAGGAAATTACCAAGACCAATGTTCCTTCACAAAAATGGCAATTTAGTGGAGAAAATTAATCTCTTAAAGCTGCAGTACGCAGAATATTTTTGGCATCATTGGTCGAAAATGTTATAATAACCTTTCAGCATATTGTAATTCAAGTGTTCTGAGAGAAAACTAGACTTCTGAACCTTCTCATGGCTCTGTTTTCAGGTTTTAGAAAATCTAACTTGTGATGGGAGACTTTGGCCAATCACAGGTCATTTCAGAGAGAGAGCGTTCCTATTGGCTGTTCATTCAGCGGAGGCAGCTGTCAATCACTCGCAAACTTTGACCAAACAGTCAAACTAGGCAGCGCTGATCAAATATGAATCAATATTCTGTTACTGTAATGCCTATTTCTCACCTCAAATGTTTTCAGAAACATCTTGTAGTGTACTGTTTAGCTGTAAAATGAGAAAATTTGCTCAGTCTGGTGGGCGGTGCTTGGTATTTCCTCAACTGATCTCAACATGGCTGTTGGGTCACAAACTTTCTCATTTTACAGCTAAACAGTACACTTGTCTCACTACTGTCAGGATATAGCGACCATTTCAGAAAAATAACTTTTTTAAATCATATTTGATCAAATCTCGTCTACTGCTGCTTTAAGCATATGAGCGTTCATCATTTCCATTTTTGTCCAATGTTATTTGTGTTATGCTTGGGAAACATTTGCATTAGTAGCAGTTCTGTGTGTTTATCACCATATGCTTAACACATAGCTGTTCATAAGCATACATAAACATAGCAGCTGCTTAGGGTCTTGCAGAGGCCCCTAAACAAGTGAATTATTTATAAATTATCTGTTTTGCTTTTGCACTCTAGTGCCTGGTTTGCTGTGTTACTTTTCAGTGAACAACATTCCTAATGTCACTAGTGTTACTTTACAGCATCGCAGTATTTAACAGTTCTTTCCTAAATACCTAAGGGTGTATCATTTTGCACACCTTTTGTCTGCTTCCGCAGCCAGCACAGTATGATGTAGTTCTAGGTAGAGTCAGTGGGGGGCAGTGAATATCAGCATGTCAGTACCACTCTATAAGTATGAGACTGTGAGAGCATTAAATGGAAATATAAGAGTGAATGCTGTTTCCCTTCCTCCAGCTCTGGGGTTGAATGGTGATGACAGGTCATTTACAGTAGATTTAAATTTGACGGCCAGTTTGATGGTGACATATCCGGTCTTTGGGGCCCTCGGCATCGCAAAAAAAAAAACGGCGTGATGAAAGAACGGAGGAGTGAATTGGGGGAGTCTGGCAGCTAAGACTCCTTCAGAGTGCTGGAGAATGTGAGTGGATGGAGGATGTACAGCCAGGTGTTTGAGTGTGTGTGTGTGTGTGTGTGTGTTTTCTCCTGTCTGTTTTGATTTGTACAGAACTCTGACCTCCATCAATCACTGTTGAGCCTGCCAGTTTGGGTTGAATGGCCAGAACAGAGCGGTGCTAGCCCAGCTGTCTGGTACGGTAGTTGACACACACACACACACACACACACACTACGGTATATCAACACACACACACACACACACACATGGCCTTGCCGAGACCAACAGCAGACCCATAAATCAGACCCCTTTCATGCTCCTGAAGGACAAAGAGGATAGAATAAAACCTTTCACTCATATTTTTCCCCTCACTTGTCACATTCTGTGTTGTGTAAGAAACATAAATTTGTTTACTTGTTCTGGCTGATTTACAGAGGAGCACAGCATAACATCACATGAATCATTTTCATCTTTTATTCCCCCCGCGGTGACTGCTGCCAACAGCTCGGTGGGTGCATTGTGGGGAGGTGTTAGGAATGGAGGCTTTCTGCTGCTGAGACAGTACTGAAGGAGGATTTAGTACAATGTGCACTATTGTGAACCATCACTGGGGAGGAGGTGACTGACTGACTGGGGGGTTTAATCTAAAGATGGAGACAATCTAATGGGACTACTTTGCTATTTGCAGCAGAAAACGTTAAATGTATTGTTCAAATGCATTATGGAGTCATGTGGAGGTTAAACACAAACAGATTGAGTCATGGAAAATAACAAAGCTGCTTTACCGGCCTTCTGACCTTTTCATTGTCTGTTTTTTATTTATATCTGCCACAACATAATTTATATTTTAAGCTTTATTAAGTTTTATTTCATGACCTCACCTCACCGAGCTGGAGCCTGCCGTCTCTGAGCAGCTGTCAATCACTCGAGAACGGTCAAACTAGGCAGCGCTGATCAAATATGAATTAATATTCTGTTACTGTAATACCTATTTCTCTCCTCAAAAGTTTTCAGAAACATCTTGTAGTGTACTGTTTAGCTGTAAAATGAGAAAGTTTGTGACCCGACAGCCATGTTGAGATCAGTTGAGGAAATACCAAGCACCGCCCACCAGCCGGAGCAAACTTTCTAATTTTACAGCTAAGCAGTACACTACAAGATGTTTCTGAAAACATTTAATGCGAGAAATAGGCATTACAGTAACAGAATATAAATTCATATTTGATCATCGCTGCCTAGTTTGACTGTTTGATCAGAGTTTGCGATTGATTGACAGCTGCCTCCGTTGAGTGAACATGACCTGTGATTGGCCAAAGTCTCACTGGATTTTTTAAACCCTGAAAACAGAGCCATGAGGAGGTGCAGAAGTCTAGTTTTCTCTAAGAGCACTTGAATTACAATATGCTGAAAGGTTATTATGGCATTTTTGCCCAGTGATGCCAAAAATATTCTGCCTACTGCCACTGCCTTTTAAAGGAATAAGTCAGCTTTTTTTCAGTGTATATTTGTTTTTTTCTAGTTTGGTGCTTTTAAATTCTAAAATGTAAATACACCATTTAGCATAATTTGATATCAGACGTTTTTTAATTAACATTAATTATCTGACTGATGTGCATATTATCATATTATTTAATGGGAAGTTTTAATATGAAGGCAGGGTTCGGTTAATTAAAACCTTTTGATCAAACTGAAATTAGCATATCAAATGTAGCTAAAAATAGTAGAGATATTTTTAAGAGAACTCATTGTGAAAAATGTATGTGGACCTTGTAGGGTGGCTTCATGGTTTGACATTGGTATCATGCAGAGTATACGTTACCCCAGGCTTCAGCCAAAAGTCTAAAATGTGATGTAAATGCAATGCACCTTGGTAGAGATGGTAAATGTGCCCTGGGAATGGGAAATAGTCAAATCGAGATGATTATTCAATAAAACAACCGAGGAGTGTCTGGGGATTAACTGAGAGGACAAAATAAGAGTATGGATAAGATCTATCCAAGGCTCTTCAAAATACCTGTCTAAGGGGACACTTTAAGAATCTAAAAATAGAAAATCATCAAGCCTACGACCCCCCCTCTTCTTTCTCCCCCATCCTCCAGAGACTGTATCTCAGACAGAAATGGTAATTGGTTCTGAGATTTTTTTTTTTTTTTTGCACCAGCACTTTTAAATGAATTCTTAATTTGTGAGGCAAACATTTGTAGCACCCCCCCTGAGAAAGTGACTCTTTGTGTGGGAGCACTCCTGTCTTAACCCAGGGCTTTTGCTGGCTTCGGCTGACTCCCCGTCAGGAAAGGTGAAACACCGATACATCAGCCATTCAGCCCACAGCACAGCCAGCCAGCCAGAAGGAGAGAGGAGAAAGGGTTTCTGTTTGGGGGGGAATGCGGTGCAGAGTATTTAGAGGCAGTTGACGCACCATGCTGGGCACACAGACATTTGATACCTTCCCTAAACTTTTGTGATTTGGCGAGAAAAGGCACAGCCCGGGTTACCAATGAAGCAGAACAATGAGCAGGGGATTAAATACGAGAACAACTTTATAAGCTTTCGTTACATGGCCACACCAGATACTGTTTAATCCACACTGTTGCCTACAGAATTGTGATGCAGCATTTGTTTTTATACAGTACCAATTGGATTTGTTTGTTTCTTCAGAATACCATAGTACCCTACCAGTAGTACAGAGTCTGTGAGATCAGCAGTATGAGATAAATATAATCACATCAGCATAATATTACATTAATAATTGCCCTTTGTGGGTCATTTTGACTTCAGATAAACTGACATACTGTGTAACTTGGGGCGGCTGTGGCTCGGGGTAGAGCGGGTTATTCTTTATTAACAGGTTAGCGGTTCAATCCTTGGCTCCTTCTGTCCACATAATACTTAGGATGGGTTAAATATGTATGTATGTATGTGTAAAGTTTCAGTAACAACACCACCTACAACAATTGTCGGAACTTTGCTGCTATGTTAGCCAACCAGTAGGCTACTAGCCAGCATACTAGCCAGCCAATATCTAGGCTAGATCCCAGGAGATAGCTATATTGAGCTAAACATTAAACAAAATCTCTCCAGCAAAAAGGACATTTAGGTACGGTTAAGGCCCAGTCACGCCAGCATTTAAATCTTGCTTAATCTTGCAGTGAAATCAATATCAATGGAATTGCCTCGATCTGTTGGTTCACTCGCAGGGTGCAAAGTAAATTTGCACGATATTTTGTGTTATATTCAACTTTGTTGAAATAAATGTTTAGTTGAACTTTGTTGAACTAAAAATCGAGCCCCAATCAGATGCGTAGTCCCTTTTACTTGCCGGGTGTGGCTACTCATATTGACAAATAAATACAGGTCTCAATTAAACACCAGGTAACTTTTGTCAATATGAACATGTTACACATCGTTAGATCGGTTAGATTCTCCACAATTCAGTCATCCAGTACATTTTACGAAAACAATGAGCACCAAAGTATAATTCATTCAGGTTTTTGGTGCTGTTAATTGCTGCTAGACCGCCCTATTAGGTGCGTGCCTCCCAGTGAAAATGTTGTTTTTGAAAGGATAAATGGCAGCAAATATGGATTGAAGCAGAGTGTTTTGTTGGATGGCCTGTTGTGAATTTTGGAATCTTATTCAATAAATGTTGACTTTTGGACTGAAGACTGAGACAACTACAGTCAGAGATGCTGAACACCGCGTCACTCGTGTATGTGAACGAGAGAGAGATAGAAAGAAAGAGAAGACAATCAATGTTTCTGTAAGTTATTCATAATAATAATTAGAATGTAAATGTTATTTAGCTTCAAACTATTCGTTACAGTGGTAAACAAGAGAGACGTATAAAAAGTGGCGACTCCTTACCTTTGAAGCGGTCATAAAGTCTGAATATATCTTGATAATGATATTCCTTTGTCCATTTGTCTGAGTCCACCAATCAAAAGAATATTTTTTTCATTTGAGTTCAATCAAGTTATGAATATTGTCATGTGAAGTCCACCCCTTTTCCTTGTTGATAGGCCAGCTTGTCGCTGACGGGCAGGTGGGCTTTAACAGGATAAAGAAAGGTTTTGTGTTAGTATGTCGGTGCAGTAAAACAAGTGTCGTTAACTGTACTTTGCAGTGCCACTTTCTGGTGTGACTTGGTGTTATAACCCTTGTTCTATGAGCACAGGTGGAGCCCTCTGACAAGCGTTGAGGGTTGTAGAGGTTGTATGAGGGTGAAGCTTCTGGGAAACGTATATCATATATCATAACATGAGGCGTGATTACACTGGTAGCATGATCATTGATTTTTATGTCAGCGTTACAAATGATCTGGTTGCATTAAAATGCAATACTACAGCGTGATGTATCGAGATGTTGCAAAACAGGCTACGGTATCTGATGTTGTTAGTAAATTGGAATAAATAAATAGGAAAAATCACTTTATACCGACAGTGCAGATTCTTGAGATGATGATGGGAGATCTGATGTGTTTTTCATCTACAAAAAGATAAATGTTTGCATGATGTGCATCCTGCTACACAACAGTGGGGCATGATTGCTTCTCCCAGTACTGCTTCCCACCTCCACTGTGACATCAATTGTAAACGGACACAGTCGGTGGGAGGTCTATAGATTGCAAACTTCTTCCTTTCTGACAATTAGAATTCAGAACAGCACAATCTGTCAGCAAAAGCCAGGTGTCAGAGAGGCTCCCAGCAGGACTGAGCTGCTGAGAGACACAGAGAATACCTGCAGCACTTCTCCAGTATTTCTAATAATCAATTTATGCATGCATGCTGCTGAGGGAAACAACAGATTAAGGAGAATCAAAGTGCTCTTTAACCCTTCTGGCAGCTTGTCCGTCTGGATCTGCACTCATTAGTTTGCAACACACACCGACACGAGCACACAGGCACATGTCTCAGTATAGTTAACTTGAGAGTCTGCTCTTTCTCACACAGTGCAGAACTTACTGTATTATTACGGAACTGATAACATTTTGAAAATGTTTCTCCAATTCTTCTGCCCTCCTTTATTATTCCCATAATTGGTGTTGGCTGAGGTGGAGGGGAAAGGTGAGAGAAAGAAAGACTGAGTAGTCGAGAGTGAGAAAAGCATTGGTATACACCTACTGCATGTATTGTATTAAATATAGAAAAATAAACCGTAATTTTACCTCCACCTGAAAGCCTTTTCTGAAAGGATTTTCTTTACACCAGCAGCTCAGAATCCTCAAGTGTAAAGTAAATGAAAATGCGGGTGGGAGTCTGGATTTCATGCAGCCTCATTATACCAGATACAGTAGGGCCTTTGTCAAACAAAGTTTTCTGTTTATATGTTTTTCTGCCAGCAGAGATTTGATTCTGACAAAAATGTAGCAATTAAAGATTAAAGCCCACTTTGTGATATTTTCTTCTCCAACAGATAAAAGACAAAAGCTCCCGTAGAGCATCATCTTTTCAGCACGCCATGCTTTCTATGGAGGCTCTTATTGTAATGGTTAGAATGATTATTTCTCTTTCAGTGGGGCAGTGTTAGAATCGAAGCTGTTTGCCACTTTCATACCACTTAACTTCCCACAGTATTTCCCTTTCAACGCCAGACCTTTCAGATTTCCATCTTTTTTCTAACACACACCGAATTGAAAGCATGCTTTTTCAAGTTCTCATTTCACTAGACTGTTTATCTCTGGGGTATACCACAGTACAAATTCCAGTGTTACATTTAGAAAAATATAAAACAATAAAGATGATCTCCATGTGAACTATGCTCCCCCCAGCCTCATTAGCCTCTCTCTGTTTTGACAGTCAACAGTACAATGGATATCAAGAGAACTCAAGCTTTGATGTGAGTTAGTAATTGTGTTTTTAAAGTTTTTGGTTGAACTCGAGATGATTTATGAGGCGGTTTATGACATAAGTATTTTTAGGATCCACCCAATGGGTGAGTTTGTATATTTTTTTTAAAAAGAACAATTGGTTGGTTGGCTCAAGTTATGCTATGAGCAACAGTGCAAATGTTATTTAAAGCCACGCTATAAGAACATTTACACTTACTGTGATGATCCTCTGCCATCTTTCACACAATAATATTTTCCTTTCAAGTGCTCAAGTACTTCCTCGCCATACTGCTGAGAAAATATATTGTGTTGGCCATTTTTCAGAAACGACCCACTAGTAATTCCAGTGTCAAATCGACAATGTAAATCTAATTTACAGTGTTGTGCAGAATTCACAGCCAGTATGCAGCGCTACATGTCATGCAGCAGATACCCATTTGTTTTACAGTGTTTTGTTGCAGTTTCTGTTTGGGAAAGTAAAACATGCAGCGCTTATTTTTGACTGAGAAAAATCCACAGCTCTGTGGGTATATTTATTATAAATTCATTGATTCATTAAATTAGTATACAATGAATGTGTGTGTGTGTGTGTATACATA
>CAKAOI010044991.1:45816-63439 GCA_916701655.1 Sebastiscus albofasciatus | reverse complement strand
GACAAAACAGACACCTGAAGACACCCGTCACATTGGACTCTGAGATGTTATAATAGGGAGTCTTTCACTTTTTTTACTGACGTTTGATAACCAGCTCTAATGGCGAAATCATTTGTGAGAAATGAGACATTCAAAATCACTGGATTTTTAATTGTGTGACAGTGAATTAGTGGGACACCCATGATCTGAAATTAGCACCCGACACCTGCCAAATGCAGGCATATTGTTTGCAGTGGCTGGAAAAATCGGCAGGCCATCCGCCACTTTTGGCAAGCAGGGAAAACGCTAGAGATGGGAATAGAGAATCGGTTCCTGTTGAGAACCGGTTCCTAGTTGTCTGATTCTTTGGCATTTCATGCCTCCATGACTAGCGATTCCTCTTCGATGCTTTCTGACAGTTACGCATGCACAGTGACGTAACGGCATATGAACGCTGTATCATGTTGTACTTGTTAGGGACTGGAGCCACGGCGGACAGAAAAATAGTGCTCAAAAGCATGGCGCTACTAAACCTGAGGGGCGCTCCCTATATTTCCCTCATAATGCCACATTGTGAACAACAAACCTGTGTTGAAATCTGCTGGAGGAGAGTTACTAACGTTACCTGTTAGCAGCAGGTGGGCAGCACAGTCCTGCTTGGCTATATAACAGAGCTACTAATGTTAGCGAAGGTAACTGAGTTACATTATGGTGCACTCAAGCTCTATTTAGTAAAGTATTGGCCGAAGGTAAATTCTAACTTTATCATGATGTGTTCAAATGTAATCTTGTAAAATGTAGTTTTCAATTGTTTGAAGGAGATGTTTTCACAGCAATGTAAAATAGATAATAGAGAGGGAATTATGAGCTGTTTAACTTCTTAACACTAGCATTTTTTTTATCAAAGCAAATATTTAAGTAAAAGTACAATTATTTATTTCCTAATCATTTGAATTGTGTTTTTTATGCCAATAACCACTATAGATGGCTATAACACAGTACATTACAGTACTGTGTACAGTAACCTCATACCTCCGAAAAATAAGGCTCTCCAAAAGGCTACAAAGTAATTCGAACACTGTAATTTACCATGCATATAATGTTTTTTTGTGTTAAATATATAAAAAATTTAATGACATCAACCGGTCGAGGCAGATGGCCCCACCCCTGCCCAAGGTTTCTACCAGCCAAAGGGGAGGTTTGCCTTGCCACTGTCACATAACAATGCATGTTCTTGTTGGGTCTCTAAATTATAGAGTACGGTCTAGACCTGCTCTATAGGAAAAGCGTCTCGAGATAACTTCTGTTATGATTTGATGCTAAATAAAAAATAAATAAACTGAAATTGAATCTAAAATGTTATTCCCTCATTTAGTGCATAGATTTCAAAAAGTGGCAGCTACAATTTCTGAGTGGCAGACCAAAAATAATACTGACCTGCCACAGTGGCAGGCAGTGAAAAAAGTTCATTTCAGACTCTGGGGACACCTGTAAGTGAGTGAGATGGGAGGAGCACATTTTGCTGATGTAAACGTAAGAAACATCTCACCATGCTGCAACCTGACAAGCAGCAGACAAGAACGGAGAAATATTTCCTTCACAACTACAGATGTTCACCCTCTGACCAGGCTGAACAGTCCCATCGCTGACTGATGGGCAGGGCAACACTTGGCCGTATCTCTGCTGTTACTGCGGCGATGCAGCAGAAGAGCAAACGCTCTGCAGCAGCCACTGTGCTCTGCATCTCCCGGCGCAGACGCATTCAACGTGCCGCATGCAGCAGCAGCAGCCTCGTAACGGCTCGCAAAACACACCATCTCAGCAAAATCATTACCCCTGACCCCTGCTCTAACTGCCTTGGTCACGGCTGAACACAAAGGGGAACAAAAGCTTTTAAATTCCTTTCATCCACAAAAACATGCAGCGAGCGAGGGAGAGCAGAGGATTGGAATTCCTCCATTTAACTCAACAACCCTGATACCTTCAAAACTGAAGTTTTTGTTCAGCCTGCATCTATACAATGAGGAAGCTCTCACCAGAGAGGGATTGTGGGAAAACGAGGCGGTCCTGTAAGCATATGACGGTGATGACAGCAGTCTGAGGAAGCTAAATGTTAAAAAAAAAAAGCGAGAGGAGTACCTTTGAGAGAGCTGATCTCATGCTGGATAGACCTTCCAGGATCCATGCTCGCGACTGCTTGAGGCTCCAAACTGTCGAGTCTGAGCTCTGCAAGGTCAGCTCAGCACTGGAACACCACGCTGGAGGATGTCTCTCTCTGCTAACTGCAGGCGGTTTCTATCCCTCTCCCTCCCTCTCTTTCTTCTTTACTGCCGCCACAGAAGTTGGCAGCTTAGTGTTTTTGTGCACTCCCTTTCTCTCTCTCTCTCCTGCCGGCTCGCACACAATCCCTGTCAGCAGAGGAATTGTGAAAGAAAGGAGCACATCACCCTGCTTTCCACCTCTCACCCCTCCCTGATGCTGTCCCGTCTCATCCTCGTGGTGTTCAGGGAGGTGCCTCGACCAGTAACTGGCTCGCTCCACCGTCACATCACAGCGGTGCGTAGAGCTTACCTAAAGCTGCCAATGCAGAGAGTGTGAAGTGATGACTGTTTTGACTGAGAGGTAGGAGGGGATGGAAAAAATACCTCTGATCCAGATACAGCTCAAGGAAAGATTTAAATGCCTTGATAACATATTACTCTAGTTGTCTAGGCGATAAAATAAACCACTTACTTTGAATTGTGGTATTATAAAACTAATAGGTCTGTTAGAATCTAAATATAAAATTACAGCAAACCTGACAAATAGTCACTGGGTGGTTTATTTCTCCTCCATCACGACACCAGCATCAGTGACTCAGCATTATATCCCCCTAAAATACTCTGGTCTGAAGGAGCCACTCTATTTTTCATGAAAAGTGCTGCAGAAGGGACCAAGGACCTCGGAGGGGGGGGTCAGATGACAGAGCACTTTTTTAGGAAACTACACTTTGCAATCTGAACGAAATTAAATTACTGCAATGGTTTAGTTTCCAATATATTCCCTCAACAGCTGAAGATACTCATTAGAGCTGAAAAACAAATTCCTACAAATTCCCCTAAATTAAATCCAGGTTTCAGGACTGTGAGTTGTGATTTTGCCAGTTGCTGTGTGTACAATTGAATCCCATCTATAATAATGAAATAATACTAGAGCTGTCAATTGATTAAAATATGTAATCGCAATTAATCGCATAATGGTCTATCGGTTAAACACTAATTAATCACACATTTTTTACCTGTTCAAAATGTACCTTAAAAGGGAAATTTGTCAAGTATTTAATACTCTTATCAACATGGAAGTGGGCAAACATGCTGCTTTATACAAATGTATGTATATATCTATATATATTTTGGATATCAATTAACAACAAATACTGTCTAGAAACCCTCACAGGTACTGCATTTAGCATAAAAAATATGCTCAAATCATAACATGGCAAACTGCAGCCCAACAGGTTGTGTGCCAATCTGTTTTTTCTTGCCAAAATTTAGCGAAAGTTTGTAGCGTTATTTTGCCTCCTTGCCGACACGCTAGTATGACATGGTTGATACCAATGGATTCCTTCTGTTTTGTAGTTTCATATGATACCAGCATCATCACAATCTAGCTTTAAAACTGAGCCCGCTACAACCTACAAAGCGCACGTTGCTTAATGTGTTAAGGAAATTAGTGGCGTTAAAACAAATTTGCATTAACGTGTTATTATCACGTTAACTTTGATAGCCCTAAATAATACATTTTTGAAAAGATATAAAAAAACAAAAAACAATCCAATCAATTAACCATAGTCAATATACACTAAGGGCCCAATCTTACACTTGGTGCAAAGTGGCGTACAGCCCAACTATCATTGCTAGTTTCAGACTGACGCAGTTGGCATTTTCACACCCAGCTCCCACCTTGTATAAGTAGCAAATGTTCTTGCATTCATCTGTGCGCCCATGGGTGTGTTGGTCTAACAAAGAGGTGTGGTCAGACGCATTGTTGGCTCATTGCTATCTAGAGGCAGCAAAAAGCGACCAAAAGCGACCAAAAAAAACCTGGTCTAAAGTCTGCAGCAGTATTTTCCTGCTATTTAAAGGGCATATTATTTAGATAGTAAGATGCGTCTACATAGGCGGGTTGTTACACAGACAGGGACGCAGCAGCGCTCCTCTTCCTCAGTTTAATACAGTGTCGACGCTAGAATAAGGTTTTTATTTATATTAAGGAAAACAAAATTTAGGCTGCAGGTGAAAATTCAGAATATAATAGACTATAAAATCACGGTGCACACACGCCTCTGTGGCGTCTCCTCTCCTCATCCCTCTGTGTGTGCGAGTGTAGACCCTGTGTCTACTTCAATGTTTATGGACCCTCTCCCCCTGAATGGCAGCGTTTTGAGGCTGATGGATCTGCACTGCTTCTCCGGCAGCAAGCCCATGTATAATGGAGCTCTGGAGGATTCCGCTCTGCCGGTCCGAGCCACCCGTGGGTTACATCAGAAAGCAATACAGTTTTCATTATTTATCAATAAATGTTTATGATATTTAGCCTAGTGCTTATTATCATATCATGAATTTAACCTGCACCTGTTAAATAGGTTATCGGTGCATTTGCTCACATTCACAGTCAAATGGAGTTGTTGATGGGACAGAGGATTGGGAGACGGTGGAGGCAGAGGGTTCACTGGCCAAGCACCACATACATCTGCTCGCACACTTTCACTTCACGCACGAGCAGATCTGTTTCCTCAGCAGAAAACCGCTCGCTTCTCCAATTTGCCAAATCCGCCTTTTAAATAACAATGCACACATTACAGGCGCACCTGGCTTTTGGGAGTTGACACTCTGATTGGTTTAATTCCTGTTACGTCCAAAACACACCTATAAGAGACCTATTAAGAGACTAAATACAACCCATGTGCCCCTTGCGCCTTACTTTGCGCCCAGATTATGCGCCGGTTAACTAGCAAAAGTGGAGTTGGACACGCCCTAAATGTACTTGCGCCATGCACTTTAGACCATGTACTATAGATGGTTTAAATAGGGGCCCTAAGAGTCATATAAAGGTTTACATTGTTAGATCCTTGACAGTATTATTTCAGAAGATGACAGTGAAGGTCATGCTGACTTTGACTCAGCAGTCTCCTCAAGTCTCCAATGACTGGCTGGCGTTCTGCTGTGTCGTGCCTGAAGTCAGCAATAATAAAATTGCTAGTCTGGTTCAGTATGAATAGACTGACAGAGGACAAAACGTTGACCTGAAGAGCTCCAAATGACAAGTGGAGTTAAACATTTTAACTAAGAGCAATAATTGTGTTCTGTGAGTATAAAAAGTAGCAAAGGTTGTTAAATCTGTGTACAAATCCATTAATGCACGCCAACTGATTTAAATTTGTCCATTACTGCACAGTAGCTCTTTTGTGGTAAAATGAGATTAGTGGATATGTACACACTGTGTAGTGTATTAAGAGGGGACCCCTACTAACTGTTACACCGCTGAACGGCAGGCTGGGTACAGCTCGCTTTCTGTCGATGTTCGTGTGAGCTTTTGCATTCAAATGACACATTTACTCTAACATTGCTAGGGATGCCACTATGGCATGGCAGGTGCATAGAGTGCTCCAGGGTTGACATATTTTTGAATGACGCTGGTTCCCAAAAGGACTTTTTCGATTGGGTTTTGGATTATTGCAAAAAGAAAGCTCTGTGGCAAACGCACTTTTATAATAGGTTTTGTTCCGTAAAATAATCTTCACAAATGAACAAAGCTTTTATGATTTTTGAAGCGTGAATGCAATCGTCGAAAGTAAAAAGCTAACGTTAGGCTATAAACGTACTGTAAAGGAGGACGAGTCAGCGTGATGACGTTTAGTAGTCTCATTTAGCCGCTTGTTAGCACCTTTTGTAAGACACATAAAGGATTCAAAATGTACGAGTGGGGGTATTTATGGATGTATTTTATATCGTAGAACAAAACGTTAAAATCTCCTCAGCTTGTGTTAACCACAGACCTTATTTCGGGCATCTGACTAAAAAGTAATTAAAAAAAAGCCATGGACTTCGAGGCGAGGGAACCAGAAGTGCTAAAATGCTAACTCATTTCCAGGTTTAAGGACTCATTCCTGCAGCACTATTATTCAGGACCCGAGGAAGCGCAGTGTCAAGTGTGAAGTTGTTTGGATGAGCGGTTCTTGAGAGAGCTGCAATAATGGAGGCCAAGCAATCAGCCCATTCCTAACGGGCACGATTTCACTGCACTAGTGAAAAGAAAATAAGATTCTTTATTTATTTATTTTCCTGAATTAAAGCTCTACTTTCGGAAACTGACGTGTCAAAACAGGATGACAACAACAGACTGGTAAAGATTATGAGGAAAAACAGCTCAACCAGAGGTCAAATCCATGAGTCACTGAAACACACAATCAAGAGTGTTGTTTAAAGCTCAGATCATCCACCTCACAATGTACTGAGTCAGCGAAGACACATTTTGGAAATAGGCTTTTACTTTGTTGTGTTAGGAGTTTGGTTTGTACATGACCTATTCGCGTGTAGGTCTTCTTGAGTTGTTTATGGGATAAAGAAGCATCCCAAAATACCTCCTACTGCTACTACTTCTATCAATATCATGTCATCTGATTAATTACACAGCTCTATAGGACAGATGGTGATGCGGCCCCGTCCATCAGGGCAGCAGCACCACACTGGTTCAAGTTTCAGAGTCAATGCCATTTCCTGCTCAACGTTTGACTCCCTCCTAATGAAATGTTCAGTGGCCAGACTATTTAAATGCAAAGCTTTTTAAAAGCATCTATTACAATTCAACGAACCTGGTTATAAGGCTCTCAGTACTGCATGCCATGATCCAATGAGCTGCTTTTTATTATAAAGTATAAAGAGCTGAAATATTTCACACTGCCTACAAACCCACCACACACACTAAATCATGCTAACAGGATTCAGAAATAAAACAAGGCTCCCTTTGTGAGGTAAATCAAAAACATGAAACATGCATTACACTAAATGACTGGGGACCAATGAGGTTATCTACCTTTAGAGGCTAATAGGAAGTCATTTGGCCCATATGAGGATAGATAGGTAAACTCAGCTCTTGTTTATACAACTTTACGTGAGCCACCTGCTTGTCTTCTAACAGAGTGCTGCTGAATTCAACAGCCTGCCTCTGACCTCGCACTCTCTCACACACTGATCCTTCGTCCTGTACTTGTGCCCAACTACTTGAGCTGCCAAATGAATACAAGTGTGAGGTAGGACAACTTACATCAATGTAAAACACCTGTATAGCAAATTGTATTATGCTGCTACTGATATATTTTCAGCCATGGGTTTGCTACAGCCTTGTGCTGTAGTCAAGAAATTATTCAGGAGGGCCGTAATGACCCCTATTCTAATCAATATGCAATCAATGAATGCTCGTTGGCACGGATACAGTTTCAGACGGCTACAGCAGCAGTGAGGAGATAAACATACTGTAGAGGTACAGTATCTGTGGGTGGGAGATGGGGGGGGAACTGACAGAGATTAACCCTTCAAATGATGACAACACACCCTCAGTTTGGGATGAATTCACTTAGTGTAACAGAACCAAATGGAAGAAACTATCCAATTATCCTAATGCCCCTTTTTACTGCCTACTAAGAAGGACAAGGACAACAACACAATTATACAACAAAACATGCAGTCGCTTCCGTGTTACAGAGTTAAAGAGTTCCATCCTGTTTAATGAAATGCTTCACTTTGTTGTGACTCAGAGGACTTTTATTCCCAAAATTGAGGCTCTCAAGCAGAACACTCTCAAATCCTTACTCCTGAGTCTGGCAGTCCCTGTCCAATAATAGCCCTAACACCAAACTAAAGCCATCTTGAGCTTAATGCACCTTGTTGGGGGCGGTAAACAACCTGGGAGAAAGCAATCCCTGCAGACACAACTGCGAAAGTCCTTGAACTTTTTTGGCTTGTAAATATACATAGCATATTATTTTAGCAAAACAGCGAAATAAAAAAAAAAAATACTGGGATGTAATTAGGGATGCGCCGATACCGATACCAGTATCGGGTATCGGGTCCGATACTGTGCTCATGTACTAGTACTCGCAAAACAGCTCCGATACAACGGCACCGATACCACTTTACAGCAGCGCGATGTTAACCTCGCGTCACCATCTTTCGGGTCCTCAGCGCTCAACCCTGCTGGGCCAGGATACCACCTCAGCTGGAGCACGCCAGCCTCACTTTCATTGCGCCACAGGGTTTTGCTTGCACCCTCTGACTCGCGCGTGCGTTAGACTCCTTGGTCCGTGTTTCAAGACGGGCCGGGTGGGTTGCCTGCTTCGCCACAGACCCCTGGTGCCTTTTCACGGCTGCGGCACGACGCGGTTGGGGCACACTGAGGACAGTCCACCCCGGTCAACAGTCACACCGGGAGCAGCGAGCCCTTTGTCCACGGTGCAGCGAGGTCCAGGCGGGGCGTGCTGTAAAGCTGCAGCCGCGAGCCACCTTCGCCCCGAGCCTTTCCAAGTCGACCTAGAGCCGGTCGCGGTGCACTGCCTCGTATGCGGGACTCCCCAGCCTGTCGTGTGTCGCTCACACCCTCCAGCTGGCTGTTAACGAGGGTCTTTTAGCACAGAGAAGTACTCATATCAGTACTCGGTGTCGGCGAGTACCCAAATGTAAGTACTTGTACTCATACTCGGTCTGAAAAAGAGTTGTCGGTGCATCCCTAGATGTAATGATGGGGTGTACTATAGAGATGTTATAAGAACCAATACTTCGGTACCAAGTTAATGCCAAAATTCTGAAATCATGATGGTACTTGTTTTTCTACAGTACCACAGGTACAGTAGGTACCGTCTAGGATCGAGACTAACAGCATACCGCCGTCCCGGGAACAATAGAAAATGTGTTTAGGACACAGTTAAACTCACTATCGAGGTGTCCAGGTGACGCACCCTATTTTTTCACAGATACTGCTACATTGCCAAATCTGTGTTGTAATCGGCAGGATGAGAGCTATAGTTAACGTTAGCTCCGTGCAGGACTATGCGGCTTACCAGCTGTTAACAGCTAATGTTAAGTGGTTCTCGTCCTGCCGATTTCAACACGGGAGGTGCCATTGATTTACCTCATGATGTTCAGTAGATGTCAGATCTTCAGGCTCTATTCAGTAAAAACTAGTATTGAACGAAGGTAAATTCTAATTTTATCATGATGTGTTCAAATGTAATCTTGTAAAATGTAGTTTTTGTTGAGCGAGAGGGAATTATAACCTGTTTAACTTCCTAATAGATCAATAGATAGTAACTTTATTGATCCCGAGGGAAATTCAAGAAGTATATGGAATTTATTGTTTTACTTTTGTTTTTTGCTGTGGTATCGAATTGGTATCAAGAATCATGGAATTTCATTGGTATTGGTATCGACTACAACATTTCTGGTATTGTAACATCCCTAGTGTACTGTACAACAAATCTTTCTCAGAGCGGACATGTTGACTCTTCATAGCAGGGACGGCACGGGTGTAACCGATACTCAGTACTCATGGATCTGCTGCTTTCAAGTGTGGCCATAAGCCATGCCAGTGAGCCCTGGAACTGGCATGGTTAAATGGGTTGCAGCCATGTCATGACAAGTTAAAATGTCTGTAACAAAAAAAAAATAACACTACACCGCAGGTCCATTTCTCTACTGAGCATCTACCTTTTTAACAACGGTGTCCTCAAAAATACATTAGTTTAAAACATACATTATCATTAAGGTGCAATGTGTAAGATCTGGCCAGTATTTTAGTTTAAAATAAAAAAAAAAAAACAAGGCAAAAATGAGCATGGCTCACAGACCCCCGCTCACTGCTTGACCCCTACTGAAGTAGGGCCAAAGGTTTTGCCCTTTTGGAACTAATGGAATTAGTCTATTGAGCACAATGTAGCTTGTCATTAGCTCACCTTCCTCAAGTCCAGGGTGCACAAAATCTTTCAAATTTTGGGCACCCTGGACTTCTAACCCCCAAAAGGCACAACCAGACCACACTGACAACCATCATACCAAATTTGTTGTTACCAAATTATTTCAGCCGATTAGACTGTCAGTGAATATAAGTCGCTATAAGCACCATGGATGCGGGTCAATAGGGGCCTACTACAACCACTAGTAGGTTTTATCATAGCATCCCTAACTATTCAAGTTAGGGATGCTAATTTAGAATTTTTTTTCTAACCGATAGCCGACCCTCGTTAACCGATTATTCACCGTTGACCAACAAGATTAGGTGCTGTGGTTTTAGTGCTTAACGAGCCGCCCAGCTGCAACGATGAGCCGATGCACAAACAGGTTAAATCCATCATTTATCACCAGCTGCAGTGTATGTGCAAAACAGACAACTGAGTCCCCGGTTCACCTAACCGGGAGAGTTACTGTAGCAGCTACTAAATCCAAAGTGGCAGAAACGAGAAAACGACTTGTATTTTCGCTTTGTCCTCGCGCCATCAGGAGATTACTTCGCCGGGAGGAGAGCAGCCGGAGATGGACCTTCAGTTAGCAACTGTGTGATCTGAACTCAGGTTAGACCTAGCGCTGCCGCTGGCCACCAGCCCACTGTGACTCCCGGTGATGAGGTTTGCGCTTGCTGAATTTGAGTTGCTACAGCTCCGCTAACTGAAGGTCTGTCTCCCGGACCTGCCGCATGCTTTACTCTTGGCAAAGTAGCCTTCTGGCGGAGGACGAATAATAAATCGATCAATACACAAACAGTAAAGCCCCGCTTAGTGGCATAGTAAACATAAAGATGGCTGGCGTTAACTATACGCCGACAACACACGTGAAGATTATAAGATAGCAGTGTTATTTTGACCAGCTCTCTGAGTTTCAGCAGAATTTTGTGTATTCTTGCCCTGCTGTTAGTTAGTAGCTGATTTCTTTTTATTTTACAACTGATGACTGTAAAGTCTGGACCCAGTAGTAGAGGTGAAATGCTGCCCTTTATTTAACAGATAAATGTTTACCTCAGTCTTTACATTTTTAAAAAGAGAAGAGAAGAGATTGAGGCAATATATTTATATCTTGATAGGTTCAGAATACAAATATTGATGCCAATAATCAGAGAGGTTGTGTGAGATGTATGATACATCCGCAAATAATTACTTTTTATACCATTGTCTCATCCTTATTAGATACTGCTAAATTCAATTTGTGCTGACTTTGTTCTTAGAACTGGTTTAAAAAAATCAAAGTTTTCCAAAACACCACATGATAAATGCCATTATACAAACATAATGCAATTGAAGTGTTTCAGAAGACATATCAAATTAAGTTTCCTAGCTAAATGTCATCGCGTGGCATGGTAAGCCACCTGATTCCACACACCCGGTGAGTGGATGTGTCTGTTTCCATGCAGCTGTTCAGTACTACGGTGTCAAAACTCAGTCTGATACAAAGCCAGAAGTCTCAAGTCCCTTTTAATCAGAGGTGGAAGACCTGATACCCCCCGCCTCCACCCCTCTCTGGGATGTGGTTCTTGCCACCATGGAGTTGAGCCATTAGAAGCTGGAGCTGGACCAGTACACTCTGTGGTGAGGGTGTGTACTGGCTCAGCTAAAGAGCCAAACCAATCTCAGACATGACACACATCATGAGAGGGGCCTGGGGAGGAGGTGATACCGTGGGGTGCCATCCTGATTCATTAAAGTGATATCAAACTCCAAGTGCAGTTGTTGGAGCCCATCTGCACACACATACAGACAGACAACAGACCAGTCAGCGAGTCAACTGTCAGCAGCTAAAAATAAGCTGTTCACTATTGCCACTCCTTACTGCGTCTCTCACACATTAAAAATTCAACAGTTTATGTAAGCAATAATACACTACAAGTATATCAGAACACTACAAGTGTTCTGATATACAAAAATAATAGAAAGAGTGAGGTCTCTTTTTTAATCAATTTAAGTGGGTCAGTAGTGAACCAGTCCATCGTCACTTTCTTTCAGCATTTGCCAGTACATGAAATCTGTGTTTCTAAGAGGAGGACTGTCTGTATTTTCAGTAAGTACTGTAGCCACACTAATGAACCGAGCAAATGAAGTTGCTCGCCCAGTCTCGCCCTTTTGAACTATCTTTTCTCCGTCTGGTGAGGTGTTGAGGTGCAGAGAAAAATTCTGCTCAGCAATTAACCCCACCGGCATTACCAATGCCTAGGGCAGGGCAGTATGACAATATATATCATCAAAATGATATAGAAATGTCTATCGTATTTATTTTTCCTATATCATTTCTATTGCGATATAGGATAGGCCTATATTTCTTTATTTTTTCTCTATAATTTCTCTTAAAACTGTTACGTTCATTTTGCACTCAAGTTCTTAGAATGAGAAAATACTCCATACTTTTACACTTTTTTCGATTTATTGAATTATCAGATAAAATACTATATAGTGATATATATGGTTATCGACGTATGAAATTACCTATATCTGGATATATCGCACAGCCCTACCGCTGCCCAGACATCTGGTGCCCCCACAAAAATGGCAATATAAAAACGGTATGCAGTGCGGAAAACGTTGGGAACTCCTACTGTATATTATTGTACTTACACCACAGACACATAGCAGTGGTAAAAAGAGGAGCTGTGTTAGAATCATGATCCATTTTTGAAAATTAGTTTGGTTAATAGTACAGTTTAAATGAATGAAAACAACTTACCTGAAATCACAAGTACTGCACTAATTTGCCTCTTGCTGTTGTCTGTTGAGCTAATGGTAACTACGGTTGGTAAAGTCATAAAGCTTCGGGTATCCAGTAGGGATGCTAAATTTGTGTTGCGGACATGCAGCCACTTTCCCAGTAAAAGTCTCCACCACACATTTAGTTTAGTTTAGCAGGTTGTCAGCTGTGTGTCTGCCTGGCGTAACGACACTGTCTGCCCAGATTAACAATAGCGCATCTGTAGCTCTGCTGTTAGCTTCATGCTCCCCGTAGTCACACACACACGGTCTGTCAATGCAGTGTAACTTCAGCGAGATTCCGACAGACCGTGTGTGTGTTGTCGGTGGTGTGATAGCTGTGAACGTAGGTGTAGCAGACAGTGTGTGTACAGTTTATTTGTCGTGAATAAATGCTACGAGGCTACAACTCCTACGCTCAAGTGAGCTATAGACGGGAGCCAACTTCCTGTATCTGTAACGCCGGCTCAGACTCTCTTAAGGTGGACCAGCTATTCTCCTTTAAGTGATGAGTTTTTCTCAGCTTTTTAATTAATTATTAACATTTCTTTTAACCGTTTTAACTGATAGCGTTAATCGGTTAAAATGCTTTTATTGTCAGTCAACGGTTAAACAGTTAATTATGAACATCCCTAGTATCCAGCAAAAGTTCAGAGTGGAATATTTTTAGATTCGAAGCGTTATATGCGCTCCTGCAAAAACTCGAAGCACATAGAGTGGAAAAAACGCGAGGAAAAGCAGCACGCAAAACACTTCAGTCGCATTGAAAATGGCTACAAAAAGCCGCCCCAGGCTGCTAAAACGTGCTCCATCTGATCAGGGCCTAATAGCTACTCTTGCTGTGTAATGTATTTGTTAGCAGCTCGTAAACAAGTAAAACCAGAAAGAACAAACTAGCTCCTTTTAAATTAGCAGAATTTACTGTACAAGTGATTTTATTTACATGCAACTGCCAGCGATGGTGACTTTGCAGCCATCTTGTCACAGGTTTGTTGACACTTCTGTAGCCCTTTCACTAATTCGGAGATTTCGTCACTGTCAAGTTCCTGATACTCAGAGGCCAATATTAACTACATGGCATGAACGCAGCACAAAAGATACAGCAGGTGTGAGCATGGAGAGCGACTACAGAGTAGCATGGTTTGTGTGTGTTCTCTGAGGCTCTTTGAGACAGAAGAAAGAGAGCACTTAACAGGAAGACACTAACACAGGAGGAATTCATAGAGTGTGTCAAGATGAAAAATGTATTCTGAGGCCCGTTATCCTTCAGATCTACAACTGTGAAAGAGGCACATTCAGGCTGTCTTTATGCCTTTTGTGTAGCACTGACAGAGATCCACTAGAGGCTGTTCTAGGGCCAGCCGGAGGAACAGTTCATTACCAAGTTACTAATAACTGACCTTCAAAAGATGTGAATGAAGATGAAGCTGATTAAAACATTTTTGGAATACTTAACTGAGCTCTCGCAACAACAAGCACCAGCAAATTCACGTGTGCAGTCACTGTTTTGTGTATGACAACATTAATACCATCACTGTGGAGTGGAAACCTTGTATTTCTGTCAACTTGTCAGCCTTGTTTCTTATGGAGGAAAGAACCTGCCAAAATCAAGAAGAAATGAATAACTTGATACATGAATAAATATGCCATTAAAAGTAGCTCAAAAATAATATCAAAAAGAAATATAATTTATTATAGACTATAATAAAATATAATCATTAATGAATTGATAAAATGTGACATAAATTGATATTTCTGTTTTAACTTGCTTTGTTATTTATTTACCTTTGTATTAATTCACTTATTATTTACTCCTGTTTTATTTAATGAATACAAAAGCAAATTAAAACAGAAATATCAATTAGTCCCATTTTTCAATTAATTAATGACTTCATGTATTTTTAATATTATGTTTGCTACTTTTAATGGCATATTTATTTATTTATCAAGTAATTTATTTATTCATCATTTATCTTTTATTTTGGCAGGTTCCGTCCTCCACAGTTTTTTTTTTGACCACCATGAACTTGTGATTTATTGAACTTTCAGACAGGAGAGGTTTAAAAAATGACAAGACAATATTTTGAATAGCTTACAAGAAAGAGTACAAGTATTTTGATTATAATTGTATCTCTATAAGTCCATGACATGTTTCACACCTATGAGCTCATTCTTTCTCAGCTTTGAGAAAGAATTAGATCAAAAGGGTGAGACAAGAATCAATGTAAATGCTGTTATTGTTGAATCACTGGTCATAGCTACGGCTAAAGTCCTCTCACGGTTTAGCAGTAGCTGGGCGTGGAATGGATTCGTGGAAAAGGCAGCACCAGTGCTTCTCAAACTCAGGCCCCCTGCTGAAAAATAGAGTACATGCCAGGCAGCTCACTACTGACATTCCTGGCATTAGTCCGGCTTACTGTAGCATGCCAGGACCAGGGTGTTAGCACCATTGTTCCACACCCCAGGACCACCGTGAGGCCAGGATCTCTGTGTACCCTCATACGTGTGCACGCAGGTTAGGCTGTGGGATGACAGTCAACACATGGTGACACTCAAACAGTGATGTGTGTTTTACTTTGTAAGACACTGATGTTTCATATTGCCTGGTTGTATTGCAGTAATGAATCAATATGGACATATGTGGGGATACAGAATTCCCAAACGCGTTGCTACAGAGGGCAAATCACTATTTGGAACGATGTTTTAGTCTATTTTTGTATCCACTCACAATCCTTTATAGCTCGACCGCACAGAGCACTCAGGCAGGATAAAATGACAGTTTGTATTTGACTGTATCCTGGAAACAGAAATCTCCCTGCGACCAGACAGATTTCTCTGCCGGTGACATCATCCTCACAGGCAGATTAGAAAGACATCCTTTCATAGTGTCACTGCCATCAGTCAATACCTCACCAGATGCACCGGAGACTCCGTTTGGCATCTGTCTCTCTAAACACTGGGAAAGTCAACACTGACTTCATACTGTAGGTTCACCTGAGGTTAATTGTTAAACACCCCATTGATTCTTTTTTTTTTTTTACTTTTGCCAATGAGTGTAACAGATACATCATCAGTTAAAGCAGATGTGCAGTAAGCAGGAAAAAAATGTAATAATTACTATCACCTTTTTATGAGGTTAGTGTTTGATGTTGTCAATTAATCACGTGATTTGATCATCTAAACATCTAAACATTTGCAAAATTATTACAAATGCCGGTCCAGCCTGGTCTCACTCCCAGGGCGTCCAAATACCGACGCTGGCCAAATATGTCCACAGCTTACGTTACATTACAAGCGTATTTATTTTAAGCCAAACGACTTAATTTTCTAACCTTAATCAAGTAGTTTTATTGCCGAAACATAACCACCACTGTTTTACCATCAACAACATTTTACCATGCGTTACGTTAACCGCGTGTGGATGACTTCTGACCAAGCGGCAAAATATGACAAGTAGGTATGAAATCATGTTGGCCAGTCACAGGTTACTGAAGTCAAACATGTCTTCAAAGGTTGCTAGTTTAGACCATTAACAAAAAAAGACTCAAGATGAAAGACAAAATGAAGACATTTTAAGCTGTATTTGCATAGATATATGTTCTTGACAAATGACAAACAATTTACTATTTATTTTTTTAAATTAGTCATCTTAACATTTCTGCAACAGACCTCATTTATGGTTTCAAATTTTTAAAACTGTCAAAAGCTGTGACATTTTTGAAAAAATATGTGATTGGACATAAAAATTAGTTCTCAACATTCTTGGCATTTCTGGACCTTTCAACCACAGGGGGTGAAGAAGATCATGAGATATGGTTGAAAGCTTTTCTGATTCACTTGTTAGAATGAATATTTTGTAGTCCGGTTCCATAATTACCGTCAGCTGTTATTGACTCCCTGGTTTTGGGAAGCAACTAATCCTCTGCTCTAACACAAATCCCATCTCAATTACAGCAGCTCTACCCCGAACCTCTCCGGGCTGAGTTCACTCTACGGTGGGTCATGGTTGGGACTTCTGTGGTATTTCTCTGCAGACTTCAAGTTGTTCCACAGAACAAACCAGAGACACAGTAAAGAAACCAATTACATCTTGATGTCATTTATCATCAAAGGGGATTTGGCCTCAGTGAAAGAATGTGAACTCATTTAATACAACCAGATAAAGTGGCGTGACCAATGGAGACTGTGCTGACAAACTGGTCTTACTGCAGGAACAGTGCTGTTTGAGACCCAGTGACATCAAAACGTACAGCTGTCATGGTCATTACGTCTACTCTGATATAAAAGCAAACAGAATTTCTTTTAATTTTTGGTGGCTTCAGTATGATGTTTAATATGTCTATTGGACCTCTTACTAATTAGAATCAAGTCTTCACTGTTTCTTTAAGATTATTTCATGTATTATCATGGTTATTAGTTTATTAGATTAGTTTTTTTGTCTAAGTCTTTGTGTGGTAATCTAGCTTGTTCCTCTAGTTGAGGACTAAGAAATTAGTGTTTATCTGTTCCACAATTTCCAGAAGGGGGCCCTTTCAGGAGAAAAAAATCATGTGAGTACCAAAACAATGAGTTAATAATATAATTATAATTAAGTTGACTGATGGAGAATGAACAGATGACGTATTCATTGTTTGTCAGTTAACAAGTAACAAGTTGCAAACATTTACTGGTCACAATACCTCCAATGCCTTTGAGGATTTGATATGTTAATGCTTTAACAAAATTAGTGGCGTTAAAACAAATTTGCGTTAACGCGTTATTATTGCGTTAACTTTGACAGCCCTACCATTTATCTAAAAAGCAATTAATTGGTTAATTGATAGTAAAACTCATTTGAAAACAAAGCTGTTTTTCTTTGTTCAAGGAAAGCTAAATTTGTGGAAATGC
>CAKAOI010044991.1:0-45796 GCA_916701655.1 Sebastiscus albofasciatus | reverse complement strand
TCATGAGGGTTGGGTCATGACCGAAAGAACGAGGTCGCGGGTACAAGCGGCCGAAATGGGTTTCCTCAGGAGGGTGGCTGGCGTCTCCCTTAGAGATAGGGTAAGAAGCTCAGTCATCCGTGAGGGACTCGGAGTAGAGCCGTTGCTCCTTTGCGTCGAAAGGAGCCAGTTGAGGTGGTTCGGGCATCTAGTACGGATGCCTCCTGGGCGCCTCCCTTGGGAGGTGTTCCAGGCACGACCAGCTGGGAAGAGACCTCGGGGAAGACCCAGGACTAGGTGGAGAGATTATATCTCCACTCTGGCCTGGGAACGCCTCGGGATCCCCCAGTCAGAGCTGGTTAATGTGGCCCGGGAAAGGGAAGTTTGGGGTCCCCTGCTGGAGCTGTTGCCCCCGCGACCCGAACCCGGATAAGCGGTTGAAGATGGATGGATGGAATACCTCCAATGTGAGGATTTGATATGTTAATGCTTTAACAAAATTAGTGGCGTTTAAACAAATTTGAGTTAACGCGTTATTATTGCGTTAACTTTGACAGCCCTACCATTTATCTAAAAAGCAATTAATTGGTTAATTGATAGTAAAACTCATTTGAAAACAAAGCTGTTTTTCTTTGTTCAAGGAAAGCTAAATTTGTGGAAATGCACGCGCGCGCGCACACAAACACACACACACACATACACACACATCATGTACTCACTCAGCACACAATATGTTTCAGCTGCACATGTGAACAAACTGAGACCAAACAGGTCATCTCTTACAAACTCCTGTGAAGTAGCAGACAGGTGAGAAGATTCTGCTGCAGCAGAGAGTTCTGGGTAATCTACAGTACAGTACGCTGAGCCATCCTGTTGGCATGCCACAGTGGGATTGAGTGTAGGTGTGAACATATGTGGAGATAATATATGAGTATGTCCTCTGTCAGGGGAGGTCATCATCACACTGAGATGCCCCAAAATAGGGGTCCGAATTTAACCCCCGCCGAGCCTCAAATGCGGGTCGATTTTCCGTTTGGCGAGTAAATCTCGGAAGGCGATCCGTCATACTGGCGAGTAAACGTTTGTACCATAATACTCATGTAATAACAAACTATGCTCGGTTTCAATGAGAGTCTCTACCGCGCTTTGGTGTCATTTAGGGGCGCGCTTCTCTGCTTTCTGTGTCGGAGTCTGACACACACGGTAGGGATGTTACAAGAACTGCTAACATTACTTTGTTACCAAAATTCCGAAAGTTAGTTAGTGTCACTAAAAGCCAGTCAGTCCAACGAGAGTACGTTACAGTGGGAACATCCTCCGTGCAGCCTGTGCAGCGGACCGTCGCCCATACTGGGATCCAGTCCCGGTTGAGCGTAATACAGCAGCAGGTAGGGCAACTGCACAGTAGCCCCGCCATGGGTCCAGCTCGAACAGCTGAGGCAGCGAGGCCCGAGACCTTCCCTGATAACGCCACATTGCAAACAACAAATCTGTGTTCAAATCAGAAAGACTAACAGCTAACATTAACTAGCTCTCATCCAGCTGATTTGATTACATGATTACATGATTACATTATGGTTCGTTCAGGCTCTATTCAGTAAAAACTAGTATTGGGCGAAGGTAAATTCTAATGTTATCATGGTGTGTTCAAATGTAATCTTGTAAAAAATTATTTTTTTTGTGAAAAAATGACATATATAAATCCAGTTGTTTGAAGGAGATGTTTTCACAGCAATATAAAACAGATAATAGAAAGGGAATTATAACCTGTTTAACTTCCTAACAAAAAACAGTATGCTATGGTAATAAAGGAGTGTATATTGAAATACCTGGATTAATTGTTTTAGTAGGAAGGTAGTAGTAGTAGGAAGGTATGAAAAAATAGATACAGCGCCAACCTAGTATTCAAGCTTGAATTGATTAACCGTCAATATATTGAAATTATTTTGCTTCAAATTTTGCTCGGGCCTGTTCTCTAAGTACATACTTACTTACTCACAAATGTATATGTGACACAAAAAGGCAATTTATTATTTTGGCTGGTAAAAATATCCTTGTCCGGTGGATTTTTTCATCTACCGGTGTGTCAAAAAGTAAATTTCAGACACTGCCCGAAAACAATACATAAGTGACCTATACATTTTAGCCATTTTCATGTTTTCATTCAAAGAATTGCCTGCGTATCTGTATCTGAGAAACTCTACAAACTCCCCCAGACATGACTAAAAGATACATTGTGATCAAGCTAAAACATGCTGTTTTTCTTCATCATTATCTGAAGGTTTTCCTCCAACAGAGATGATAATCTTGGCAGTCAGAAGAAGACACAGAGACATCCTCAGGCAACAAGCTTTCTCTCTAAAACAACTTTGTTCAGGTCTCGGTTCGTGCATGCAGACTAAATCATATTCCATGACAGAAACTTTCCTCTGGACCAACCATACACACAGCCTGCCTTCCAACTGCAGGGCAGAGGGACTGAAGAATTGATGGATGAAAGAAAGAATCCCATGTCTACAATTTCCACAAATACGTCCAACAGCAACAGTCTGATTTATCTGACTGATTGGTTTTAAGCTGCCATAAACTGTAGATTAATCTGTCATTATTGCTGTTTCCTGTTGTGCGTGTTGATACTAAATCGATTACGTCAGCAGATGATTGACAGCTCACAACAAGCCAACAGCAGACGTAGGAGGCCTTTTAATTCAAATTAGGAGTCAGGAGGAGTTCAGACAGTGAACCAGACTGCACAAACAAACTGATTACTGAGATTAACTGGACACATGCAGACACATACACTCATTTTAAACAAATAGTAAGTGACTGCAGTGAAGACACAAAATTACACCAATCCATCAAACTTTTTAACAATATAGAAAAGTAACAAGCTTGTTGATAAAATAATATCACTTTCACAGAGCAGATTCTTCATTGTAAATATTCTATATTATTCGACGGAATAGTTCAACATTTTTGTGAAAAAACACCAAACAATAAGAATGACAGTTTGTTACCTGGCAACCTTACGGTGATGACAAAACTCCAATAAATGGTCGGCATTGTGACGGAAGGTTGTTGTATTAACACTTTGTTTTTTAAAGGGCGGGTCCATTATTTTTTAGGTCTTTATATCATTCTGTAGCTTCCCAGAGGTGTTCCTTATGTATTCAAATCTGAACATTAAAATTTTGGTCAAAGTACATACAGTATGTTTTAGTGTCAAAATGCCATTTTCCCTTCAAGCCCTTCTAAAAACGTTTTCCTACATGACCTGATGAAGGTTTCTGCATTATGACGCTGCTTCAGTATGTACAGTATATATACAGCCTTGAAGTCAGTGTTTATTATTGTATTGTGTCAGTTACATACAGTAACTTAGATGGTGGTCGCTCCCAGTTTGGTGAAGCAGACAGGAGTACCAACACGGACACTAAGCAATGTACTGTTGTGGACGCCACGTTAGTTTAAATTCAAAAGTCATACAATAACACAACCAACCGATCGATGCAGCTGTAGACCAGCAACTCCAATTACTGTTTTTGTGAATGGAGTCTGGTTTGGTCGTGATATAACGGCTTCAGTCAGAGGCCTACCGCCGGCCTACGCTCGCTAACCAGTCAGCAGCCGACGTTTGCATTGCGTGAGCTGACGATAATGTTGCTTTAACTATGAGGAGTCAAAACTCCACAAAAGCTCAAATCCTGTTACTAATGTCAACCTACTTACTCCTCTTCATCCCCTATGGGTAATAAGGCTGCAATGAGATCTCTCCATCGCATTTTGTCCGTGGCAACATGCTGCGTCTCTCCCCATGACAGGAGCATCTTGTCCAGCAGCTCCTCCAACTTTAGGACCACCAGTTAGCAGGGCCGGTTCTAGCTTTTTGGGGGCCCTATTCAAAATCTTGTTTTTTGACCAAATGCCACTTTTTACAATTTTTTTAAATTTAAATTGGCTGCATTGTTAACATCAAAATCAAAACAAACATGCAAATTATAAATAACAGACCAATACAATTACTTTTTAAAAGAAAAAACAATGTTTTGAATAAAGAAATCACTTTTGATGTTTTATTTATGTTTAAAGTCACAAACTCACAGTTAAGCAATAAAAGCAATACCAATTCTGTTATGAATTTATTGTCGTCCTGTCTTTCCACCAAATAATAGAAAAGTATCAATAGTGGTATCGATAAAGACTCTGATCGTTAAGCAGTCTCACAAAATCAATAAAAATGAACAATTCCCATCCCTAGTCCCATGGCTGTAATATCTTCATTACTATTGGGCATTAAAAAAAATAAATAAAAATTCCCTGCACCCTGATTTGTTACAGCATCCAATGGTGCAACCAAATCCCAAAACTTCCTCCAGCCTTAAGGTGGATGTTTTTAAACTAAAATGTGAACTTTTACATTGTGAAAATATTATTACACTTATTGGCTAAAGTTCAGTGTTTTGATTATGCATCTGTGCGTATGAGGGAATTTTTATGTGCACAACATGCGTGCATAACTTGAGGACTATTGCTATTTTTGAATATGAGATCAGGTTGCATGAAAGCGATCTGAGGCAAGTACTGGAAGTGAAGTGAGGAGGGGCCTTCTCTGTGGACGCTGCAGCTCAACAGTGATTCACAAGACAAACTTGTCACAGACCTTTTAGAAGTGAACCCTGTTGGTATTTACACAGACACACAGACACACACTGACACACACACACACACACAGAGACACACACAGACACACACACACACACTGCAGAGTCTAAATGCAGAAACAGGGTGTGTTGTATCTGCAGGTTTTCCCAGCGCGTTGGCTTATCTAAGAGTGTTTGAGAAGGGGGAGTGGGACACTGAGTGCATTTAAAATGCACCTTGCAGGCTGGATTTAATTACACACACTTTACAGAGCAAACACAAGGATGAGATCAGCATAGACAAAGACTATTGTCATTGTCTTTTGTAACCTGTCGCAGATTACCTGTAAACTCAAATGAGCAACGGGAAAAATAAAACGTTATTTTATGTCTAAAGTGGCAAACTTGAAGATTTTAATTTATATAAATGTCTTTTAAGTCACTACCTATCACTGAATGAGGTAACAAAATGGTGATTGAGCCTATGGCCCACTGCTGAAAGTATTGCAATATTTATATATTTGCATTATTATTACTCCCAGAAAATATGCTATATTGATTTGCTGCTAATGCAAACCAAACATTTTGGACTGCTGCAGCTTCACATTAAAAGCATTTAACTGGAGAAACACGAGTTGACTTTTATTATAAGTATCCACAGGAAATGCAATGTGTTTGTCCGGGAGCTTGACGCTAATCGCTATTGTTCGTCAAAAATGCTTCCACAAAACAAGATAACGGTCATTTTGGTCAATTTTGACAGCGGATCAGCTTGAAATATGTCAGGCAGTAATGGAAAAGTCACAGCAGCCACAGTGCGCTGTTAGATTGCATAAATGCATTAAAAAAATGTAAAAGGAAATGTGTAAAGAAATGTATAAAGAAAAGAATACAGCAATAAATAAGTTTGAGGAAATAAATAAAAGGGTGAAATGCAAAGGGAAAATCGTGCATAAATAGATACATTTAAAAATGTATATTGAATAAATAAAAAATAAAAAAATAATAAATTAATAAAAAATAAATACATAAATAAATAAAAGGGAAAATTAAACACAGACTAAATAAATAAGGGAATCAACACAAAGATAGATAAATAAAGACGCAAACTAAAACAGAAATTAATTAATTAACGCCTACATTTATTTTTAATATTATTTTTGCTACATTTAATGGCATTCTTTATTTACATTTATTTATTTATTTTGGCAGGTTCCTTCCTTCATAAGCTGAGAACGTGCTGCAGAGTGACCCGCAGACATAAACCCGGCCGAAGCTTCAAATATTTGCCGTTGATTACTACCGAACTTCTTTACTATTCCATTTTCATTCCAGCTTCAGTTTATTTTTTCAGTTTAGGTTTTGTGGGTTTCATTTATTTTTTCTTCTTCTTTACAATTTACAAGTTTCCCTTCTAGTTTAGGTGGTAGCTGAATTTTTTTGAATTTATAAATGATAAGAGTTGCAAAAACTATTCTGTTATGTTTACAGCCGGTGTTTTGAAATGTTCCACCTTTCTCTGCACTGTTTTTCAGTGTCTTCTGCTTTAAATAAATTCCCTCAACTGCGCTGTTGTCTCATTTTTATACCCATTTCAGCTTATTGTAAAAGAGCTTTAGTCACCTAGTTTTTTCTTCGTTTTAGTTTAAAATGTAGAACTTTATTCATTTTAAAAACAAAAAGTTTGAGGGAAAAGTCTGTGAATTGAATAACAATTCTTGAATGTTTGGCAGCGGAACCACCAAGTAACCTCAAAGGAATGCGTCCTTGAGGCTAAGAGAACACCTTAGTCTGAGGCGAGGTCAGTGGAGACATTAAGTGTAGGTAGTTAAACTGTATTTGAGGGAGTCATTACTGACATCCCTCCATCCTGCTATGTTCCTGCCTCAATATTTCAGATTTTCCAAGCACTTCCACAGGGAGGATGAACACAGAAGCCAAACAGCTATAATGGCATAATCTTAGGATCTTTGTTCCAAAAGGAAATATCCAACATGAATAAAATGTGACTTGTATTTAAAAAGACATTGATTGCACAAAAATATGTTTTGATGTTGAAAGACTAATAACATTTGTAGAAGGAAAGACCAGTTATTGCAACCTTCCAAAGCAACATCTCTCTGAGCTAAATGTCAGAAGTCGTTTTCGTTTGTCTTTCAACCAGAATAACTTGAGGACGGACAGAGTAAACTCGTGGGATGTATTTGTGGTGAGTATTTAAAGCAGAGCTGCGTGTTTTACACTAATAGATCTGTTCAGTTACTATTATAACACAGAGATCCACTCAAGCACACTTTATCATTCACAAGGGAATTTCACCTGTTGCAATAACTTATACAAACGGGCCTCACAAGACGAGTACAACGACTTGATTAATGTGAGAATAAGCCATTTCATTTAGGAAAAACATTCACATTCAACCTCCCAGTGGTAAATACAAGTTGTTCATGAGGCATACTTTTTTTAGGATCTGATATCTCTCACCAGTGTTATGAATTTTGAACCAGCATCAACACCAGTGGTAAAAATAGAAGAGAATCCATAACTCAGCAGAGCAAGGTAATACAAATGTAAATTATCCAGTAATACCAATAATTACATCTGCTTACTAGGAGTGGGAAAACAATTGATTCACCTATGTATCGCAATTTTTTGTATGTTTGTTTTTTAAGATTTTTAAATAGATTTTTTAATGCCAGAATATTTGCTTCCTTTGAGTCTATGTGGAGGTAGAAGGAAATTACCGCTTATATTATTGTAGTCTGAGTAACGAGACTTTAAATCCGTTCCATATTCTTCAAAAACCAAAACCAAAACAAAGCCGCAGCAAGCCGAAACGAGAAAGTAGAGGGTCTGCGTGGATATGACCTGCACCCTCACATTTTAAATCCACAGTGGTAAACACTACACATACAGTGTGGAACACATACGCATTGCATGAAAAGCAGAGCTAGCCATCACGGCTAAAGCCGCATTCCATCTCTGTCATGGACAGGTAATGTTATCATATTGCAGTAACGTGCGGTCAAGCCGGCCGTCACTCACATCTCCGTGGTCAAATGGGCCGACGCTACAACTGTAGAGCACCATACACTGACATTTATGTTAAATGCATTCAAACGGCCCCGATGGAGCTGAACATGGATGTATAAAGAGGACAAAGCTCATGGGAGAGCTAGAGACGGACTTGGAGAAGTTAGCGAAAGTATACACGTGTGACTACGTCTGGTTTTCAAAATAAGATGTTAACAAAGGGAACTGTACATACAAAATACATATATGGAAATAAGATTGATTGGATTATATTCATCAGAAGTATAAAATATTACATGTCCCTTTTGAATTACAAAGAAAATACCATTCATTTGTGAGGGAAATGTCTTTATTCTTTGATTTTTGGGTTGCTGGAAAAATGTAATAATTAATGCTTGACAATGACTGGTGTATTTGACATCAGGACATGAAATATTTTAATATATTAACTTAAATATTTTCCAAATTAAAAGTACCTAGAAGTGTATGATTCAGCTTTTTCCCCTGATCTAGAGTTTAAAAACTGAACAAAAATCCTAATAAATCCTAATATCGAACCGCAAAACTTGTAGGATCGCAATACATATAGAATCAGCACTCAAGTATCTTGATAGTATCGAATCGGGAGATAGGTGTATCTTCCCAGTCCTACTGCTTACAATAAATGAGGAATATCAGCTGCAGGTTATTAATCCCTGATTTTAAACTCGTGAATGAAACTCCATTTGGAAGTGTGTCTTTCATCTAATTAAAAAAACGGTTCTCTGCTTCTTCCGATGACATGAATAAAGCATTAAGTACTTGAGTTCTTCAGTTCACCCACACAGACGTCTAACACAGACTCAAGCAATGGCTGGGGAGAAAAGGCTGACATCTCATGACAAACCTCTAAACAATAAACCCACTTTTAGCTCAAAAACCAGATCAGCTCCACACCACAATGAACAGTTGATGAAGCAACTTTCACTCTCTTTAAACTCCACCTCCCTTTTTCACCAAGATATAGTGTCCAGAATTTTCCATTCGCTCTGGATGTACAATTATCTAGAACAAATAGCACCAAGTCAAAAACCAACAATGAGAAAGAGTAACAGGAAGTGAGATCTTGGCAGAGGGACTATAGGCCATGACAGGGGCGTGGAGCACCACACTGGTGCCAGAGCTACACAGCAGGAACGCTGCCCACAGTGACATGCACAGTAGGCAACCGCATGGGAAGAAAACGACTAGACTGTTGTGACTGGATGGAATGATACTGTTCCCAACATAGAGACCAAGCCTAGGCCCATTTGTCCTTATTGATAGTCTGTTGTAAGTGGGTGGAATTTGTGCCCACAGTTATAATTTCTGCTTACATTTCTAACCTATTTTTAACCAGAGATTTAGCTGAACATCCATGCTGCCTCTCAGCAACAATGCCTTGCTTTGATAGTTACACACAGAGACACTATAAGGCCTACACAGTACAAACTACTCGGGGCTCCACAGAAAGAGAGCTGCTTATTCACTTATGTCCTACTGTATATGGATGACAAGTGCAATAAGAGAGCACAGCTGGTCCTGTCAGCCTGTGTCCTAGCCCAAAACACCTCCAGATGTTGCTGTAATTCATCTGCTTTTACTTGCACATTGAGCTTGAGAGTGACCCATACAGGCAAGTTGTTGGTTTTTTTTTACCGCTGTATCGAATTGGGTATCGAAAATCGTGAAAATTCACTGGTATTGGTATCGACTACTAGATTTCTGGTATCGTGACATCCCTAATTCCATATTATAGCAACCAGACACAACTGAAGCGTCTCAGCTGGAAAAAAAACGCTGCGCCTCATTGCCTTTCAGTATTCTTCAAGTTTCTTAAAATAAATAACCGACCCTCGTTAACTGATTATTAACTGTTTACCAACAAGATTTGTGCCTCGCATGCTGCGGTGCGCCAGCTGCAGTGTATGAGCACAACAGACAACTGAGTCCCCAGTTCACCTGTCCAGGAGCGTTAACTTAGCAGCCACGATGCTGCGTGTAGTGTCGCAGACGTGCAGACATTTTCCCGGGAAAAGCTGAGAGACCGGTACCAACTTCCGGTATCCTGCAACTCAGGCTCCGCCTCTTAAAGTGGGCTGTTAAGGTGAACCAGCTTTTCTTCTTAAAGTAATGAGCCGCTCAGCGTTTTAATTAATTATTAATATTTCTTTTAACCGTTTTAACCGATAGCGTTAATCGGTTAAAATGGTTAATTTCGGTTAACAGTTAAACGGTTAATTATTAACATCCCTAACAAGTATTTATTTTTCTTTGTCATTTAAAAAGCATCAATATACCTAATAATAGCCTAACAATGAAGCTTATTTATAGAGTGCTCCAGGGATGACATTTTTGTAGGCCAACCAGGAATTGAGGAATCGCTCAATAAAAAGCCAGTGGGATTGTTCCATTGGGTTTTGGATTATTGCAGAAAATAAGCTCTGTGGCAAACAAAAATGATGATACTTACACGTTTTGTTCCATAAGATAATCTTAACAAATGAACACTACTTTTATGATTTTTGAAGCATGAATGATATCGCCAGAAGTAAAACTCTAACGTCAGGCTATAAAACGAAGTACACCACGGTCACGAGCGCGAGTATACACAACGAGGCTGTAAAGAAGGACAAGTCGGCGTGACGACCTTTAGTAGTCTCATTTAGCCACTTGTTAGCAACCGCCTTTGTAAAGACACGTAAAGGCTTCAAAATTCACGAGTGGGATATTTACTGACATATTTTATATCATAAAACAAAATGTTAAAATCTCTTTAACTTGTGTTAACCACAGACCTTATTTCAGGTATCTAAATAAAAACCCATTAAAAACAGACGAGGGAACCGGAAGTGCTAAAATGCTAACTCATTTCCAGGTTTTAGGACTCCTGTAGCACTCTTTATAGCTCTAAAATCAAGATAAATGAAGAACAAGAAAAAAAAAATGGCAATAATAACGCATATCGTGCTGTTGAGCCAATTATTGTCACCGTAGGGGAAATTCCTTCACCGCCACAGCCCTAGTGCTAAAAGCAACTTAATCTGGATTAGAAAGCAACAATGTCTGGATGTGCAAACACAGTTTTTCATTTCAACTTCTTAAACACGAGTGACACACAGACTCGCACAAACATGTATACACCATAATACCATAATGGTGCATCATTTAAGGCTCTTATTTAAATTTGGTCTTTGAGTGCTACAAGGTCATGAAGGTCAATGTTTAAGCATCAGTTAAGTGGTAGACTTGGACATTGAATGACAGCTTTTGATCAGGGCTGCAACACTATCATTTTAACAGTTAAACTAGTCTAGTTTTCTTTTGTAAAATTTTAAATTAATCTATTTTGTACTAGAGCTGTCAAAGTTAACGTGATGACAAATTCGTTTTAGCGCCACTAATGTCTTTAATGCATTTAACGCAAGTTTCGGTTTTTAGGTTGTAGCGGGCTCAGTTTTAAAGCTAGAGTGAAGATACTGGTATCTGAAAAAAGATAACCTAAGGAACCCATTGGCACCAACCATGTCATACTAGCTTGTCAAAAAAGGCTAAATAACGTTCCAAATTTGCACAAAATTTTGGCGTTGAAAAACTGGCATGGCCATTTTCCAAGGGGTCCTTTGACCTTTGACCTCAAGATACGTGAGTCTCCCCTTTACAGACATGCCCACTTTATGATAATCACATGCAGTTTGGGGCAAGTCATAGTCAAGTCAACACACTGACACACTGACAGCTGTTGTTGCCTGTTGGGCTGCAGTTTGCCATGTTATGATTTGAGCATATTTTCTATGCTAAATGCAGTACCTGTGAGGGTTTCTGGAAAATATTTGCCATTGTTTTGTGTTGTTAATTGATTTCTAATAATAAACATAAACATACATTTGCATAAAGCAGCATGTTTGCCCACTCCCATGTTGATAAGAGTATTAAATACTTGACGAATCTCCCTTTAAGGTACATTTTGAAGAGATAAAAAATGTGTAATTAATTGTGATTAACTATGGACAATCATCTATATTTTAATCGACTGACAGCTCCATTTTGTACATAAGTAAACCAGTAGAATAGTGTGTAAAACAATTTCAACCTGTGGCTTCCTGCAGCACAGAGCTCATGATTCACTGCCAGGTTTTGCATTGGTCAAATTCAGACTCATGAATCTAGCAAGCAAATGAGCTGCAGGAACATCTTGAGTTTGATCCGGCTTCCTGTGTCTGCTTTCTGAAATGAAAAACACTATCCAGTCAAGGTCGTGTTTACCCAGACATAATCAGGTGAATGTCCTTCTGATGTGCCGCCTTGTTGGCTGGTAGTTCTTACTGTATCGCTCATGCTGCTCTGTTGGACCACTGCCATTCAACCAAGGGCCAAATATCTCACCCCTGTGTGCTCAGTCCACACTGCCCAGTGATTCCCCTTTATGCAAAGGAGGCTGCCAGGTCAGAGAAGAGGACAAAGACGAAGACTCCTTTGTGTTTTATTGGTATTTAATTGCTTAACCTGAAGGACACTGGTCAGCCTCCTGCATCTCAGAGACATCCTTTAAACGCTCAAAAATCACCACAGAGGAAACCACAGTGTTAAATTTGAAGTGACACTGTTGTGAATCACATCCACCGGCCTTCAAATATAATAATAACAAAGATTTGACAATGAACTTTATAACGTTTCTCCAGCAGCTCTGTGCAAAGGTGTCAGACCACATGTCAATGTCATTTTCTACAAAAGAAATATTATACTTCCTGTTTCATCCCACACAGAGCCCCTTGAACCAAAGTGCATCTGTGCACATCAATATGAAACCAATTAAAGTTGTTAAGTAAGTCACCATACTGGAGCATGCACTCACTCACACCAAACCTCCCATTCAAACATATTGTCAACATCATTTGAGTAATGTACAGTGAAAGCCACTACAGAAGAGAAGAGGGGGGTGTTGTTACCTTTATACTTTTCTCTGACGTTCTCATAGGCTTGCACATAGTCCTGCTCCTCTGACAGCCGCTGACCTGGGTCAAACATGGGCATGGACATGGCCTTGCTGATACTGAGTCGGAGTTAGGGCAACCTTCCTCTCTCTTCAAACTTTCTTTTTAACTTCCCACTGGCACTGTTTCGCCCCTCTTTGACTCTCTGTCCCCTCAGTGCTGATAAAAGGCCTCCTGGTTGCCTGTCCACCTATCTGTCTGTCCCCACCTTCTTCCTCACCCACACTCAGTCACAGTACTCCCTCTAAAGCTGTAGGTTTCATTCCAGACCACCACCACTCCCCTCCTCAGCTTGAGAAATACCCACACACGCATGCATATCAGACCCTCCTCTTAAAGGCACAGAGGCGAACACACACCACAAGGATAGATACCAGTTGAGGCAGACCGGCAGATCCCACAAACACACACACCGCACAGGCCAACTCCACCCCAGATAGACACACATGGCTACCTCGATGAAAAAAACAAATGACGGAGCTGCGTGGGGTTATTCAAGTTCCTGCTGCTGGAGAAACTGGGGCAAGGCACGCCAAGAAGATCCTGAACTATTCACAGCTTTAAAAAAAAACAACTCCCAGAGCACTTACATGGTTCTCTTAAAAGTCACGTCATATTCCCAAAACTAAATGACGACACATTTCTATGGACCACACCTCTTCAGTACAGGACGGAACACTGGATCAGTGCTGGATCACACAGCTCAAAGATAAACAACTCTGAATATGTGTGAAAATCACAACCACAGCAGAAGGAGACTAAAGCTGAAGACGGAACTAATTCCTTCAGAAAAAATATCCATGTGACCAACACTTGTGCCAAAGTAAACTGAAATGTCACTTCACATAATGATGTCTTCATAATACTTGCTTCTTATATGCAGAACTGCGCATTAGGGCTGGGACGATATGCTTATCTCCAGAGTCGATACTATCACAATACTTGGGTGCCGACTCAATATGTATTGCGATTTTTAAGTATTGAGATTCTAAAAGTATTGCGATTCGATATTACCCTTTACTGCAGGGCTGTACAGTGGAACATATAGAGGGAATTATGACCCGTTTAACTTCCTAACAAAAACCAGTATGCAAACGGTAATAAAGGAGTGGCTGTTGAAGTACATGGGATTTATTGCTTTACTTTTATTTTTTACTGTATTTTTTTACCAACGTTTTCATGCGCGATATCCTATTTCCCACCACAAATACTTGTGTACTACACATATATCCTGTATCCCAGTAAGAAAGGGGAAGCACTGTAGTTTTAACATGAAGTTTAAACTTGTTTTATCAATTGATAGTTTTTATAATACCTGGTTTTAGGAGGTGCTGCAGCCCTCTCAGCACCGCTACTTTCTGGATCCATGCTGTATTCATAAATGATAATAATAAATAAATACATAGGCCTATATTCAAAACAATGTCAATTTATTCAGTACTATATTCCTTTAAAAGGTCATGGAAAATTACTTTTTAAACTGTATTTACATTTGTGCTACAATTTTGTGCCGTGTGCTACAAAACTTCCAACCTCTGTAGCTAAGTGTAAAAAAAAAAAAAGGTAACGTACAGCCCTGTATTGCGATTTTTGTTTACTTCACCGCACGTTACCGCAATACAATAACGTTTCCTGTCCATGACGGAATTAGCATGCAGATTTAGCCGTGATGTCTAGCTCTGCTTTTCCTGCAATGTGTGAAACCCAAAGTGTTTCCATCCTTTACTGGATGAGTAGTGTTTACCACGCTGGATTTAAAATGTGAGGGTGCAGGTCGTATCCACGCTGACCCTACGCCGTTTTCTGCTTTCTCGTTTTGGCTTTGTTTTTCTTGAAATGGATATGACGTCACGTTACTCAGATTACGACAATAAAAGTGGTAACTTCCTTCTACATCCGCATAGACTCATATGAAGCCATTATATTAATTCAGGTGTTCAAAAATGTATTACAAAATTAAGATACATAGGTGAATCGATTTTTCCCCCATCCCTACTGCTCATAAGCCAAAACATAATGAACTTCTGTGATCCTTTTAACTCTGACAATATCAACCAACTTTGACTGCCACGCCCTGATATAACTGTGGGAAACTCAAATTAATCAGATTCCGGCCATTTACAGTGCAAGATACAGTATGAGCAGAGTCTAATTCTTAGGCCAAGGACTTCAAGGAGTGTGAAAATTCCTTCCTCACGCTGTCCTAATGTATCATTTGGTATTTCCTGCGTTTCTCCGGAAGTTAGAGCAAATAGAGGGGGTAAAGGCAAAGGACGTATATTGTTAAGAAATGAAAGCCAATTGGTGGTTCCATTGCAACATTAGCGCCCAGCGGCAGAGCTACGGTTACGCCATTTTGGACTGAAAGAAGCTACCATAATGACGCAAGTAGAACGTCCGCCTACAAAGTGCTGTACAAAAGCAAAAATAAAATGATTTCTGTTCTATTGTCATAACTTGAATGTCTACCGAAATGGGCTGTGTTTAACAACAAAATATTATAAATATGCATACCATTACAACTATTTACTTTTTACTAGCACAACAGATATTTGTTGACGGGAGTCCACAGTTCACCGTCTGGGAGCGTTAACTACGATGCTGCGTGTAGCGTCACGGACATGCAGCCACTTTCCTAGTAAAAGTCTCAACTTCCTGTATCCCGCAACTCCGGCTCCGCCTCTTAAGGTGGGCTGTTAAGGTGGACCAGCTTTTCTCCTTAAAAGAGACGAGCTGCTCCTCTGAGCCGCTCAGCTTATGAATTAATTATTAACATTTCTTTTAACTGTTTTAACCGATAGCGTTAATTGATTAAAATGATTAATGTCAGTTAACAGTTAAAAGGTTAATTATTAACATCCCTAGTGTGTGTCCGTATGACATGCCACACAACTGGAGCAACATCTCAAAAACACAAATTATATTAACAATGTTTGACATTTTGCACGATTAAAGTCAGATCAGTCGGAATAGTAATGCATCTAAACTCTCACTGTGAAAAGCAACAAAATACTGCAGATATCCTTGCAGCCTGAGCACATGTATGTGTTATCACTTTCTCATACAGCTGGGAGTTTTTGTTTACTCAGCTATCAGAAAGAATTTTCATCAGCAAGCATGAAACTGCAAATTGCAAAATTCACATTAATAAATCCTTCACATCAGGAATGTGAAAAATATTTCAACACCCTGAGACACTTAAATAATCAAGTACAGCGTTGCAACTTTGAGCAACCCAACTCAGTGCAGCGTTTCTCAACCAGTGAGTTATGACCTAAAAGTGAATTGCAAAGTTCTGACTATGATGATGTTCATCTGTAATGACTTCAAGCACCTAAAGCACTTTCACTGGAGGTTTTTAAAACTCCATCAATCTCAATCTACATTAATAGCAGGAATACAGTGGGAATACATGAATATGGCTAAAATGATGATAATGTTGATTTTGTTGAATATAATCATGATTTATAAGGATTTATACATCTTTGGGAACAAACACCTGTTATTGGACTTTTCAAATTAACTTTTATAGACACATAAAACATGAAACTGACAGCCAGCATGAAGAGGTCAGAGAGAAGAGAGACACCTATAGAGTCAAACTGCATCAACAGAAAATCAAGAAAAATGTACAGTAAAAACTGTTTGAAAAGACACCTGTGGGAAGTACAATGCAAACTACAACATCAACTCAGCTCTAAAGATATCACCAAAGTAAAACACAGATTACCGATTTAAAACTGAGGGCTCATTGATTTATTCCATGATTTGTTTTCTACAGCAGACAGAACAAGTTGGCTCTGACATTACTATTTGATGTGCACAATATATGGTTCACTCTATGCCACAATATGGGTGTAAAAAACACCCCGCTGTTTTCTCATCACTGGCCAGCGGATGGTGTCTCTCAGAGAGACAGAGTCTCACTTTTGTCTCTCTGTTTGCTTGTCTGACTTTGGCTGGAGTGACTGACTGCAGTGCCAACCAGCCCTCCCACACATCACCCAACTAAAAGACTCCCTGCCCCGGCTGTGCCACTAATTTATGTTCTCGCTAAAATAAAAGAAAACAACAACACATCTGAGCAAGGATACGACCGCCCCCTCACTATTCATTGACTGTTTGGAAGACCTCGCCTGGTTACTAGCTTACAGGTTGGCAGCCTGAATACTAATCACAGGTTGAAATGTAGTCAGTGTAGCACTAATGTGTTTCTAAGTCATATATTACTCTTACCCCACCCCACCCCCCGCCCCCACCTCCCCTTTTTTAAAAAGAGCAATGTACTGGGGTCCTGGGGGACCCTAGTCAAAAGCAGCCTATGCAGTTACAATAGAATATATGGATAAACTGTTTGGCATGGGTCCGAATTTAAAGTATCACACACTATCAGGGGGTAGGGGCACTCTGTCAAGCATTGTGAAGGAGATACAGATATGTGCTTGAGTCTTTTTTCGTTTTACACAATATGCTAATTAACTGTAACTTTGCTAAAATAATAATCTGTAGTTTTTCTCCAGATAACATAAATTATATAACTAATAATGTTTTGAGAAGAAATAAGGACACATTTTGCTGTGAAGGTTGTTTCTTATAGTTTATTCAGTCGGTATTCCTAGCATGTTAAATAGGTTGGTAGGATGAGGGTTAAACTTTATCAAACCACTTTTTGTGACTGAGATGTAATGTTTCTAAATTTCTTCTTAATTGGTAGGGTATCAGCTGCCAGAGTTTTCAGACATAAAATACACACAGGTGTCTGCTCATCTCCCACAGGCTTCATTATTATTTATATTTACATAAATGTGCTTTATGGTGCTGTTTGTATGGTTTCTGCTTTTGAACTGAGGCAGTTACAGAGAGTGGCGGAGCGCCGTGTCACTCCCTCCGTGTCGACTCCCTCCGTGTGTGTTTGAGAGAGTGGAGGGCCGAGAAGGTGGAAGGTAGGCTAATGTTTCTGTAGGTTTAATAATAATTACAATGTCAACGTTGTGAATGAAGCTTCGAAGTTCTCGGTGCAGCCCTACTTCGTCATATTTTTTTTTGATTACCGTCAGATGAGAACATTGTCTTGTTCGTCTCCAAAGCATCATCTGCCTTAATTTTTGTCTCTATATCAGCCCAATCTGTAAACTTACGGACTACCTGTCTAAATGAACACCATTGCTACCATGGATGTATTAAAGGGACTGTTTGTGAGAATCAGAAATTGCTTGTTAACAGTGACACCTGTGGCCATTAAGTCAACGAAAGTTAGCGTCCTGCTGCTCGCGCTCGCTCTACATAGACATGAACGAGCATCGCTCAAAACAGTGAGGCTACACAAGTCAGCTAACACCACAATATCACTCTATATGTGTTATATATGTTAGCTGACCAGACGAAGGTCTCTCCATGAATCAGTGCTGATCCTAGTGTTGGCTTTTCCTGCCTCTGCCCCAGCCGACCGCGCCTGGAGGGAACAGAGGAGACACCGGAGTTTTGGTCGGAGACGATAACGTTTCTCTCTGCGGAGCCCCATCACTTCACAAGACACGGGAAACCTCTGTTGGTCTGGAGGAGCTGCAGCAGTTATTTCTGCACAAACGTCCACTGTACATTCACTAGATATTCTCAGAGCTACACTAACTCTTCTGCAGTGTGGAGTGTGCACGCATGCACGTGAGGTGAAGCGAGAGAGAATGTGTGCAGTGTGTGAGCAGAGTACAGCAGAGACTCCGGTCCTGGAGACCAAAGCTACGGTCTCCCCCGTGTCTTCCAACAGCGGGCAACACTGTTTAACAGACGGGCTTCACTAGATACAATCAAGAGGTTTTGGTGCTTCCGTGTAGTTTGTTTTGGAGTCTGGTCTGAACAGCGTAGCCACACGCGAGCGCGCATGGGACACCGACCCACAATGATTTATACATGTGAGAAGTTACAAACAGTCCCTTTTAAGAGCCAACTTGTTTACTGATGAGCCGTGAAAAAGATTCCAATGTCAAAACATTAATTGCGCATCACATTTTCCCCGGTCCGTGCGCCCCTACTGTCATGCCTCTGTGCCACACAGTTTGAGAACCACTGTTATAATCCATGAGAGCATTTCTTTCGGTTTATGCTGCAGATGTTTTGGGTAACACTTTACTAAAAAACTATAAAAAAAAAAATAACTCAAGATAAAACGAGAGCTGTATCGAATTCATTCATAACGTTGACATTCTAATTCTAAATCAATGTTCGAGTGCTTGCTGCTTTTTTTTGCATGTCTTTTCATTCTGTTTAAACCCGGTACAGTTGTATATAAAGATTAGTGATTACACGAATAAGAGACCAGAGGTGGATATGTAGGATTGTTTCCAAACATTTCCAGTAACTCCAGAGTCATCTAAATTACAAGTAAAGCATACATGAACAAGTAAACAAAGTCATATTATAAAACCCAGACAGACAGACAGACTGTATCTTTATTAAAAACCTACTTAGCTCTGAGTTATCTGAATACATTTACTGACCAAGTTAACACAAATAGCCTTCTAAAACAGTCTGAGGACATTAAGTAAGAAGAGGTCAAAACTTGTAGTATATAGAACAACTTTGTACGACCAGTGTGTTATGGCTTGTGGCCTTCATCCCATCCTCCCTGATGATGTTGATCTATACTGCAAGTGTTCCTTCACCATGCAGCTTGGAAGTAGGGGAAGTTGTGCCAGAAACCCCCACTCTGCTAGGACATAAAGTAATTTAAGTAATATATTGCTTTCCTTGTGTAGTTTAAATTTCAATGCTTTTACAACCTTGTTTGGCCAATGACCCTGACATCATTTTCTGTTGCTTTTTTTCTGCAGTCTGAACATTGGCTCTGTCTGCTGACTCACCTCAACATGTTACTACTGTACACACACATAGATCTATAAGACTTTCCACAATGTGGAATCAAATGGTTCACATAAGAAGATGTATACTGTGAGCAGGAAGGAACACAGTGCAGTGAGTGAAGGGAGCCAGAAACATGCAGACACACTCCACTGCACTTTATCTTTGGATACTGTCCTCTAGTGTCCAGCATGTGTACTGCACAGATAAACCCCTATGTCCTGGTTCATGAGCTCTGATCACAGTACTCTAAACTAAAGCATGCAACTGTAAGATACTTTTCACATCACTTTAAAATGGGTATGCATTAACTGTTATCACTGGAAGTACAAAGGCAGTCTTCATTATTGGGAAACAGTTTAGGTAAAGTGACAGGACCAGCCTGAGTAAAGAACTGTGGTAAGTGAGGAAACAGTAGTATGACAGACAGAGGAAACAAAACTTTGCACTTGTGAGCCGCACAAGAGTCCCAAAGAGATCCTTACACACTGCTGATGCAAGCAGCCATGCTGAAGACCATAAAATGTAAAATCAATAATATATCATCAATTCAATATTCTCACAAAAACTACATAAAACCCCACATTGAAAGCAGTTCTGAATAATTTATCTCAATCTTTTACGAGTAGACCCCTAGGACGTTTTCTTGACTCAGTGTTCCTTAAAAACAGAACTAAGAATTTAAAAACTACTGCATGACATTTTAAGAATTGAGCATTAGGTGTAACCTTTAGATCATTTTAAATAAGAGAATAAAGTAAGTAAGGATAGCTAATACTAGTACTTTTACATCAAACTAAAGAGAAAAGCTGATGTGCTGTTCCCTCCTCATTCTGTATTACAACCTTGTTCTGTGTTTGGTGAAGCTAAACGCCCTCCGGCGATGTTCCTGGATGAAATGTGGAACGATTCACTGGTACTGCAATAACACTACACTCCTCTCCCACACTGTGGGGCATGACACAGCATGAGTCATGGTGGATCTCTCACTGAGAAACAGGAGTATTAGTTCAGAACCTTAAAAAAAGAACTATAAAAAACTTGATTTTGTGTTGTGTATTCAGGAACTGACCATGGTCCAAAAAACAGCTAATGTTTATGGGCACCGCTGTGTTTATGTGCTATCACTGGGCGGGGTGAGAAAATATCGTGCCACGAAACATCGCGATATAAAAACGTGACGATATGCATCGTTGAGACGAAAAACTGAATCGCGATAACAGGGCCTAATAGGTACTACGTACAAACGTACATACGGGCTCCGAGTCTAAAGCTGCAGCCTCTTCCTGCTGCTCTGTAAAGCCTATTGAAGGAGGCTGAGGAAAATCTGGTCTGCCCTCACCGAAATTGAACCAATCGCAACGCACAGCCGCAGCTTCAGTTACACTGCACATGCCCCCATACTCCAAGAGCCATGTGCGCCTGTGACCCAGCCTACTTCAATAGGCCTTGTCGGAGAATATTTATGATTAATCAAAAAGCTGAGCGGCTCGTCACTTTAAGGAGAAAAGCTGGTCCACCTTAACAGCCCACCTTAAGAGGCGGAGCCAGAGTTGCAGGATACAGGAAGTTGGCTCCGGTCTCTCCGGCTCGCTTGAGCAGAGCGGAGGAGTTGTAGTTTCGTAGCATTTATTCAATGACAATAAACTGTACACACACTGCTACACCTACATTCACAGCTAGAACGCCACCAACAACCTCACACTCACCGCCACCACACACACGGACACTCGTTAAAGTTACGTCTCGCTGACAGACTGCATGTTTTTTGGCGGCGGCGGAGCATGAAGCCTCCGACAATGCTAGAGCTGCTAACGTAGCACAAATACACACACTCTTTATCGGACAATCGCTATCGTCAATCCAGGCAGACAGAGTGTCGTTACGCCGGGCAGACACACAGCGGACAACCTGCTAAACTAAACTAAATGTTCGGTGGAGACTTTTACTGGGAAAGTGGCTACATGTCCGTGACACTACACGCACCATCGTGGCTGCTAAGTTAACGCTCACGGACAGATGAACTGGGTTCTCAGTTGTCTGTTGTGCTCATACACTGCAGCTGGCGCGAGGCACAAATCTTGTCGGTTAACGGTTGATAATCAGTTAACAAGGTCAGTTATCGGTTAAGAATTTCTTTCAAAATGAGCATCCCTATACGCTATATTTAGAATATTTTCACCCCTTGACCTTGCAGTCAGACAGCCCTTGCTGACAGGGGACTGAAGCCGTTATCTGTATGCTTTTTCAAAGTCACTAGCCTCCTTTGAGAAAACCTGTAATTTTACCTTACAAAACACGGGAGTTGCTGGTCTACCGCTGCCCCAATCAGCTAGTTTATTTGTGTTATTGTGTGACTTTGGTCTTTTAAAGGGTTTGTTCAGATTCACCAAAGTCGCACAATAACACAAATATTACATAGTAAAGTACATGGCTTGGCTTCATTGCTGGTACTCCTGCCTGCTTCTCCAAAAAATCTGAACTATCCATTTAACCTCAATCAGATTTTAACCCAGCTACTGTTACCCAGTAAGGTAAACAAAAATATGAATTCAATTATACTACTTATTTATACTTGTGGGTGATAATCATGTTGCATTTGTGCAACACATTTCCCTTGGTGCATTGGAGTGGTTTTTCCAGTTGATTTCAGTTTGTCCAGTCATGTGTAATAAGAGATTAGTGTTTTTATGTTTGTCTGGATGTAAAGTACCTCCTGGGTCCAATAAAGAACTCAATTACACATTCATTCAGCTGGGTTACATGATCAAAATGTAATCGCCAACCAGTTGTATTGTCTGTAATTTGGCGTTTCAATAAAAAAATAAGCGATAAACGTACACATTCATTCAATCAGTTTAGGCCCATCAGCCCCTGGTGGTCGTTATGAGCCACCACTACATCAACACGGGACTTGCTAAACCAGGATCATTCACTCTCCTCCTCTCTACAATTCTGCTGACCTGTCTATTTCTATGACAGTTTTTCATTTCTTTCACCAGTACTTTATTGTGTTTTTTATCACTATCACTTTATACGGACATAGGCAGAGCAACTTTATAGTTATCTGATCAATAAATTTGCATGTTAGAAAGCAACAAAAACCTTGATTCAGTCTTACTGACATCTTATTTAGTATCAGCCAACACTGCCTGCCTCTCAAACTGTCTGCAGCTCGATAACAAATGGTCCTGTCTCCATTTGTTGCGAGATAAAGCTGCAGCTCCGGCCTCGCATACATGTGTCTCACAAGGCTAATGAATCGGGCCCAGACCATTATGGCAGCAACCCAATGAGACAACATTGATACAGCCGCCTTTATCTAACATATTTCATTGGTCCCTGGCATCCTGCTAGAGGTACAACAGTTACTACAGTAAGTCATGAGATGGACATTAAAGGGAAAACTACAGAGATAAATCAACCAGACACCCCACTATCTCTTGAAACTCTAGCTCATCAAGCAGCTCTGCAGAAGTACTCGGAGTCATACAATCCTGCTACTGCTATTGTGTGCGCAGAGACAATAACAACCAGTCACACAACACTGCTGCAGTACCCCACCCCACCAAATCAATACCAGGGAGACAACCAGGGAGGGGGGGTTGGTGTTGCTGTTTCTGGTCCAAAGAGACGGACCAATTCCCATCACAGGAAGTGCTGAGGCAGCGAGTCCCATCTTCTGAGCCCTGCCTCAATATTCAGACAGTTAACAGAGGTAGAGGAGCTGCAGAACTTCCCTATCAGTCTGAAAGTAACCCCCCATGGGAACTAAATGAGCATAATGAGAGATGGTAATAACGTTGTTATGCAATATATCTCTTTCAACTGCCTACAATAGTCTCTAAGGTAGTGTACAGTATGTATGCGACATTGAAGAGTAGATCTTGACATTTCAGGTAATACAGTGTCTACTGAATTCAGATGGATGGATCTAAACCCAACAATCTACCTGATAAGCAGCTGCAGCATAACATACACATAAGCTATGCAGCAGAAAGTTATCAACATATGCATATTCAAATTCCTAATACTATACTATGACTTTTTGTATGGCATAATTTACTATGACATTTTTTATGACATACTGTATTATTATTTTCATGGCAAAACTATACTATTTATGACATACTATACTAGATCAGCCTTTCCTGGTGCTTTGTAATGTTCTCATTATGAATGTATTAATTTATCATCTATTACTATTGTTGTTGTTTGGTATTTAATTCAATTTATTCATTTATTTATGTACATTTTCTTCCCATAGTCATTTTTTTATGCATTGACTGTCTTATCTGTAAAGTGTCCTTGGGTGACTTAAAATGCGCTTATAAATAAAATGTATGACATTTTGTATGACTTTTTATGACATAATATACAATTACTTTTTTATGACATACAATGTATGGTTTGAAGCAGAAAATATCTTAAATCTTTTAATGCTGTTTAGCGACAGATGACCATCAGTAAAAATTGAGAGTGGTTCAGTGGGGCAACCGTGTAAACTGCAGAACAAGACCTGTGTACTGTAATTAGGATATGGAGAATAGTAAACAAGCTCACATAAACCCCTTAATTTTGAGTAAATATTTTTCTAATGCTTGGCTGAATACAAAGTGTATGGAGTAATGTGAATGAAACTACCTGTCTTGTGTGTGGCACAAGCCATGAAGCCAAGATTACAGGGAAATAATTACATGAATGAGCTGTGCACAAGGCGACAGTCATGTTTACTAGGGCTGTGCAATTAATCAAATTTCAATTACACTGGCTTCCAACGATTATGAAAACAAAATAATCTACATAAAACGATTATTTTGCCACATTCCGTTTACGCTCTCATTCTGTTTTGTGTTATAAATCCAGAACAAACCTTTCCTTTAGAGCAAGGCCCTTTTGCCCCGCTCGGCAGGTCAGGGATGGCCACTCGGTGTGGGAGGATCCCCTTGGGAACTCTACCCGGGGCTGGCTGGCCCCGACGGGCTTATTGGTGGTGCACCACGACCAGCTTTAGGTCGGCTTGGAAAGACCTGGGGTGAAGGTGGCGCTTTATAGGACCTCTCGCCCAAACCTTGACACTTAATGCTCGCTGTGGCCTCTCTCCCTGCGGGGAGGGACAGGGCGCACTGCTCCCGGCGCGACTGTCAACCAGGACGGTGATGAGGGTTTTTTTTTTTGCTGTGTCATTACTATTCTCATCTATACAACCAATGTGTTTATGATGGTTTAAAAGAGGACAAATTTCGTCCTAGATCTAGCCTCTTAATTATGCACTCCAAGTGCACCAGTTAGATGCATTTAACTTTAAAATGTAGGCTACAAAATTGTCTTTCTAAATGCATGGTATATTTCCGAAGTCAATGAGTAATCATGTTAAATAATTGTGATCTCAATAGTGACCAAAATAATCGGGATTATGATTTGGGCCATTATCAAGCAGCCCTAATGTTTACATCCCTAAACCAAATGAGCCCATCGATGTGCCCACAGACAAACCCCCAAAACAACAGCAACAACCAATTCAGCCCATAACACTCATCATAATATTCAATAATACCGAAGTCAACAGCAGGAAAGCATCAGAAATCAATTCATAAATGTTAATGCAAATACTGCACATAGGTAAATAGATATAGCATAAAAACATATGAGCAAAAACTACTCGCCATGCAAACGCCAAGATATCATCAGCACACAGGTTTACAGGATGGTAATAAAACAGCAAGCCGCATCCAAGCTTATTATTTTACTGGTTAGGGTTAGACACACAGAATGAATGTTGGCATATGCAACAGATCCTTAGCTCGGTGAAGTAAAGCTTTTGAGTCAATAGCCAACAGCACTGACAGAAAACTCCAGCTTCCAACATGAAGTGCACATTTTAGAAGACAGCTGGTAGGCTGAGCGGATGACAAATACAGCATGCCAGCAGCCGCAGTGAGGACCACAGGCAAACACAATTATCACAAAGCCACCCCAAAGTGATATGATGGACTGGTGAGGAGAGCTTCAACTTGAAATACTACGTGAGTAGCAACATTAAGCACCGGTTTTAGCAGCAGTGTTACAGCAGAGTTTGCAGATGAGCACTACAGCAGGAACATAAAAGAAAACGAGTGGGCAGAACTTAAAAAGAATGTGCTTTGACTCATACATCCCCCTCACAGACACTTCTACCTCCATTTTCTTGTGTGAGCACTGTACCTGCGATGCGGATGACAGCCCTCTCTGCTGGGTCCAGCACATCTCCTGAGGCTGACTTGGAGCGCTTCATGCGATGGTGTTTGGGCAGGTTCCAGGGCAGCGTGTCTCCAGGGGATGGAGAGTAGCTTATTGAACTCAGATCACTGGAGCTCTCCTCTGACGCAGCCCTGACCAGAGGCCTCCTCTTGGGCTTGTCCTTCACCTCCTCCATGGTCTGGATGCACATAGTGAGAAGAAAGGGATGAACATGGAGTTAGAAAACCTCTCAAAGCAGAACAGAGAGAGTCTCTGTAATTTCTGTAATCTATTCTGAATTATTGTGGATGTTGTACCAGGCCACCACGGCAAGGCTTACTTTTCTAGAAATCACAACAGCAGGTGTTTTTCCTGTTTAGCACATTTTCAAGCAGGCCAGAGGAGCTACTGAGAAATTGTCTGTTAGGTGTTCACAGGAAAAAAAATCCTTTGATCTTCATGACACATACCTGAGAACAAACCTCTACAAAATATTACACCTTAGCCCAAATTATAAGACAAACCTGCTCTTGTGACACTTGTTTTTGGATGAGGACTTTTTGAAGGTAAGAAAAACTTTGAACAAATAAGTTACGTTAACTCTTTTAAAAAGGGACTGTTCGTAACTTCTTACACGTATAAATCAACCCGGTCGGTGTCTGATGCGCGCTTGCATATGTGCGCTCGCGTGTGGCTACGCTGTTCAGACAAGACTCCAACACAAACTACACGGAAGCACCAAAACCACAAAGTTCTAGATCTAGTGAAGCCCGTCTGTTAAACAGTTTTGGCCGCGGTCGGAGGACGCCTGGGAGACCATTGCTTTGGTCTCCAGGACCGGAGTCTCTGCTGTACTCTGCTCCTCTGCCTGCCTTCACTCACACACCGCGCTCGTTCTTGCTCCATCTCATGTGCATGCGCGCACACTCCACACTGCAGAAGACTTCGTAGCTCTGAGAATATCTAGTGAATGTTCAGTGGACGTTTGTGCAGAAATAACTGCTGCAGCTCCTCCAGACCAACAGAGGTTTCCCGTGTCTTGTGAAGTGACGGGGCTCCGCAGCGAAAAACTTTATCGTCTCTGACCAAAACTCCGGTGTCTCCCCTGTTCCCTCCGGCCGCGGTCGGGAGGCAGAGGCAGGAAAAGCCAACACTAGGATCAGCACTGATTCATGTAGAGACCTTCGTCTGATCAGCTAACATTACTACCAAGCTGCTGAAATATAGAGTGATATTGTGCTTTTAGCTGACGTGTTTTTGCCTCACTGTTTTGAGCTTGTTCATGTCTATTTAGAGCAAGCTCAAGCGCGAGCAACAGGACGCTGACTTTCGTTGACTGTTAACAAGCATTTCTGATTCTTACAAACAGTCCCTTTAACAGACTTCCCTTCATTCTGTTTTTCACTCATGTTTATTATATAATCTCCCGTCAAGCTTTTGGAAGGAAAGACTGAGATTTAGGACCACTGAAATGTTTCCTCAGACTGTTGGTTAGCTAACTCTACAGCTAGCTAGCTCGGAAGACTCACCATCCTCCAGCTGGACTCTCAGTGACATCTTCTTGTTTCTTGACCGCCCGACAGACAACTCTGTAAAGTCTATTTCGCGGTTGAGAAGTTGGGACTCGGCTCGGTTTAGCAGTAAATGTCTTCCGTGGCAGCAACAATTATAAGGTTAACATTAAACGGGACTAGCTAAATTAAGCTAGAAACTTTTGGGGCTGACTGCTTAACTCTAGAAACACCTGTTGACGGTCAAGGCCTATGGAAGGAGGCTAGATCACGCGTCATCAACGAGTCACATCACGGGGGTACCACACATGCGCAGTAAAATATGGCCTGCACTCGCAAGCGAAATTGAACCAATCGCAACGTACGACGCAGCTTGAGTTACACTGCGCATGTGTTATACCCCATACCCCTAGACCAGTGACTTCGCCTCCTTCTATAGGCCTTGGTTGACGGTCGGGTATCGTCTTCTTCTTCTTCTTCTTCTTCTTCTTCGGCGGACTAGACGCTGTAATGGCGTTTTGCTGCCCTCTACTGATAATTAAATTATCCTCTATACAGTTATTTGTTTTTTATATACACATATAGTCCAATACTGTGCAGATATTCCAGTTATCCAGGTTGAGTGAATTGCGCAAAGATAAATCAATTCCTCCAGCCGCTAGCTTAACATCATAAAAACAACCCATAATGCAACGCTCTCTTAAAGCAACAGGCTAACTTTAAGCAGCCTAAGGTGAACACAGGTGTCCTCATCTCATCCATTCATACAAATATCAGCAGTTGTGAATAAAAATATCCACTCCTCAAATACAATACGACACCCAATTTTTCCTCAATAAGTCCAGAATAAAATAATATCTCATATTCAGGCTGGAGACAACAAATATAATAATATAACCACTTAAAGGTTTTATTTTATGTCAGTGATTAAAACAATATTCTGGAGCAGGATTGGGCGGTATGGCTGATATCCATGTCATGATATTAATAAGAATAATTTTCTGATATCTATATATCACAGTATGGCTAATGTATCACACATATAAAGTAATCAAATTGGTGCTCAAGGCAGGTAAGGGTGATCCACTGTTATGCTGACAAAACTGTTCACATAGCAAAACAGTAACTTCAACAACTTATTTAGTTTTCAATTAAAGCTATCTGACAATGATTAATATTAGCAACACCATCATGCCATCATAACATGATTCCACAAAAGGTTAATAAATGATGATATTGAATGATTGCCCTGCTATAATTTGGAGCATCTATATTTAGACGTAATGTGCAGTAAATAGGACACAGCTCAGTGGTGCAGCCCGTTGCTCAGACTGCTCTCTGAAGTAGGAGAGTTTTTCACCAAAATCCTTGAGCCCTGGCTCATTCAGAGAGCTGCTGTGAGGAGCAGAGCAGGTGCTGCTGATGCACTGTACAACGTCACCACCCCACTCCCAGCTTCCTTTTTTAGCTGAGTCACCGTCCAGCACTCAGGATGCTCCCCACAGGGGCGCTGGCTGCACTGCCACAGCCTCTCTGATTGGACAGGAGCAGACAGGACCAAAGTCAAGGGAGTAATGTCTACAGTGCAGCAGATTTGGTTCACATTCAGATTATGATTTAGCCAATTTTGGTTACTTACTGTTTGTTGTTAGAACTGCAGTACCACAACACTATTCATTCTTATGTTGTCATTATATCTTCATTTAATTCAGAGCACAGCAAAAGGCTGTTTTAGAAATGAAGAAAGAGTGACATTGAACTTCTGCACATGACATATTATTACTAGGACTGTCAAACATTTAATCCTAATTAATCACATGATTGTCTGTAGTTAATCGCAATTATCACAAATAATCACACTTTTTTTATCTGTTCAAAATGTACCTTAAAGGGAGATTTGTCAAGTATTTAATACTCTTATCAACATGGTAGTGGGTAGATATGCTTGCTTTATGGAAATGTATGTATATATGAATTATTGGATATCAATTAACAACACAAAACAAAGACAAATATAGTCCAGAAACCCTCACAGGTACTGCATTTAGCATAGAAAATAGTCTCAAATCATAACATGGCAAACTGCAGCCCAACAGGCAACAACAGCTGTCAGTTTGTCAGTTTGCTGACTTGACTATGACTTACCCCAAACTGCATGTGATTATCATAAAGTGGGCATGTCTGTAAAGGGGAGACTCGTGGGTACCCATAGAACCCATTTACATTCACATACCTGGAGGTCAGAGGTCAAGGGACCTCTTTGAAAATGGCCATGCCAGTTTTTCCTCACTAAAATTTAGCACAACACGTGTTTTGCCAGTCATCTTTTCGTGCCCTATATCAATATGTCACATACAAACTAATAACAGCATTTGCCTCTGAAAGCAGAGCAGTAACACATAATACCTTTCATCAGCAGTTCATTGACTCATCTTAATGGACAGATGGGCATTTATTGACTGGTCAGCTAATACTGGTGTTTGGGTTCAGCTTGGCTTTCATGTACAATACAAGATACTGTATGAATACTACAGTAGAATGCGGACTGGGTTGTTTGGAAGGCTAGAGCTACATACACTGAGGGAGCCATGTTAAAAAATTCATAGCTTCTAAAAAAAGCCCTTACACACCCCAGAGATGGCCTCAAAGAACCACTGAAAGTTATCACATATGCATATGAATAGCCTCAATACACAGAATCCTTTAGTCAGTCAGGCAGCAAAGTGTGAGCCCTTTTCATGTTTAAGGTAATCTGTGAATTCATTATCACTGTACTGCAGAGCACTGATCTATTCAGCTGAAATCATCCACTGCTTTGACTTTGAGACAATTAAAGGAACAGTGTGTAACCTTTGAAATATAATATTCAGAACTATGTTTTCATTAGTGTATAATCACCTGAAACTAAGAATCGATGTGTTTCCGTTAGCTTATAATGAGCCCTTCATATCTACATAGGGGAGCCGGTCCTCTTCACGGAATCCACCATGTTGCTTCGTCATGTTTCTACAGTAGCCCAGAATGAACAAACCAAACACTGGCTCTAGAGAGAGACTTTCACGTTTTTACATTATCTGAAGGGCACCATAGGTCTCCGACACGCTTGTGAAATTGCGGTAACGTGGGCTGGAGAGTGCAAAACCGTGGTACCGCCAGGCGCCATCTGACTTCCATTGCTCATCAAGTAATGTTATTATGGTAAGGATGACCAATGGTGTTACCACGATCTTGCACTCGGCGGCTCACGTTACCGCAGTCTTGGAAAGGAAGGAGTGAACGGGGGGGGGTACTCAGTTGGTTGCAATCTGCAACCACACCATTAGATGCCGCCAAATCCTACACACTGTCCCTTTAAATACACCCAATAAACACCTCTAATGACCACATCACTTCTCTCAGGTTCTGCCTCTAAACCCATTACTATTCAGACTGATATTCTTGTGTGGCCTTCACCCAAGCCAGCTGAAAAGCATCAGGGTGATCCGTAGTTACCAGGCAACCGTGAGTAGCTGTAGAGAGCATGCTGCTGAAAGTCTCAGGACTTGGAAATGGAAGAAAGTTAAGTGGTGTGTGCTAGTATGAACAGTGTGTGAATCACACTGACAGCTGACTGAGGCTCCACTCTCACACACTCAGTCTTCCCTCTTCTAAACTGTGAACAACTGATGGACTTCATTAGGACTGGATCTGTTGATCATCACTTGACAGATAAGGCTGTCACATTTGGATCCATCCCAGAAAAGCAACCCACTCAGGCTTTGAGCTGCACCGCATCGCCACACCTGAACCTGACCCGAGCCGCAGTGACGATGACAGACCTGAGAGGTGCACCTGCTGTCTGACAGGTTAGGAAGATGCAGGAAAAAAACAACACTCTAGCATTTCCTCACAGTGGTGACAGGTCGGATTTCAGATTTCTAATCTGCAGTTTCTTTTAATGACACTAAATCATGTGATTAACAGCGTCAACGATGCGGCAAAACATGAATTATGAATAATCTGTATTCCTGCTTTTACTCACGCCGAAAATATCCAGGATGACTTGCTGATTTGATCCCAGATGAACAATCGCAAAATCTGTTTCTCGCAGTGTGGTGATGCCGTCGGTGGATTGGTCCCAGTTAGATCCGCTTAAAGTTAGAGAAGCATCCTCCTCTCAGCCGCAGCAGCGGGAGTCGCGCCTGCGTCCTGCGGTATCCTCCTGGAGGTGGGATGTCCAGCCTCCAGCCTCCAGCCGCTCAGACCTGCACTGATCCGGGCTGCTGCGGGTCGAGCAGATAGGTAGAGCCTGCTGCTGCTGCTCCTGCTCCCTCAGCCTGCATACCTCCCTGCTATAGTAGGCTATACAACTGCACAGCGGAGTTGTCGCTATATAAACAGCAGCAGGCCTGCATTGTAGGATGGATGAAGATGAGAGGAGAGATGTGATCGCGTGCTCGGTGCGCGCATCATGTGAAAACTGAGCTCAGATCAGGTTGATAGCAGATTGCGGAGGGAGCTGCTTCTCCACACGTTACACCCAACCAGAGTGGTTTAATTTCAAGCTTGTGGGAGAAATATATGAACTATTGTTTCTTATTTGGAGTGAATACATCATAAATCCATTATATTTCCATACACAGGGGGATTCTACTGTTTCCTTGAACTTCACACCTTCAGGATGCTGTTACAGGAGAGGCAACATGCCAGCACACTTCTGCTGAGCTCAGCATCTGTCCTGTATGTGGAAACAGATGGCTGCTGGGATGCAAAACATGCTGTGATGATATTGATTTTATACACACTTACTGTAGTATGGGAGTTTTGTCCAGAGCACATGTGCTCTGGACAAAACTGGAGTTAGTTTTCCACTCAAGCTTCAAGTCAACAGTATGATTAAAAATGTTTTTTGGGGGGTTAAATGAAAAAAAAAAGTTAATAATTTTGCCAGCTGGTTTTGGACAAATGCCTTCAAGCTCGAGGTTAATTTGATTGCTTTTATGCCACTATGTCGAGGAGCCAAAACAAAAGAATGTTTCTCTCTTGTACCTGTATGAGATATAATAACAAAGGAATCTTGAATCTTGGTCGTGTTAAAGGGGAACTATACCCATTTTAAAAATTCATAAATGTTATTCCTTATGGAGGACGGAAACTGCCAAAATAAGAAATAAGTAAATATGAGCAACCGCAGTCCAACGTTTATGAAACCAGTTCCGTAGACTGTATGTGTTTAGTGTCTGCCAGCTGGACCTCCGCCTGCACTTTGATGCCTTAAAAATGCTATTAATCAATAAATCTGTTCCATTTAGTTTCCTTTTGCCGTGCAAGTTGTTTATTCTGTTTTTCCAAGTTTATTCTTCGCTCTAAACACGGCCAAGTTGTGCTGAGTCAAATTAAAAACTGTCATGCTGAGCCATTACGTAATCACAACACTGTGAATGATAGATTGCTTGTTTGTGTGGCCCTACTACATTATTAGTTCTCCCGCTTGTAGAATGAATCAATGGGCATGGAGGGGTCGGGGATGACGGGGGGGAGGGTGTGTGTGTGTGTGTGTGTGTGTGTGTGGGGGGGGGGTGACGTGCTGGATGCTCAATCCCACCCTCGGCCCATTCTTGTATTCACAAACGATGCGTATGACACGCAGTTCTGAATGCCAGCATCCGGGCCAGCTTTGTACCCATTGTGCTGAAGGGTCAACCATGTGCTTCATGAAGCCAGAGAGCGGCGGAGCTCAGAGGAAGGTGAACGATGCTGTGGTAAATCATTCAGTCATGAACAAGTACTGTGACCAATAAAGGCTTTTCATCAGAACTCCAAATACTCCTGCTCCTCCAAGTGTGAAGTTTGCTCTTTTAAAGGGACTGTTTGTAACTTCTTACACGTATAAATCATTGTGGGTCGGTGTCCCATGCACGCTCGCATGTGGCTTCACTGTTCAGACTCAGACTCCAACACAAACTACATGGAAACACCAAAACCGCAAAGTTGTATCTAGTGAAGCCCGTCTGTTAAACAGTGTTGGCCGCGGTCGGAGGACGCGGGGGAGACCGTAGCTTTGGTCTCCAGGGCCGGAGTCTCTGCTGTACTCTGCTCCTCTGCCTGCCTGCCTGCTTGCCTTCACTTACACACCACGCTCGTTCTCGCTCTTTCGCTCCACTCTCGCGTGCATGCGCGCACACTCCACACTGCAGAAGAGTTACTTTAGCTCTGAGAATATCTAGTGAATGTACAGTGGACGTTTGTGCAGAAATAACTGCTGCAGCTCCTCCAGACCAACAGAGGTTTCCCGTGTCTTGTGAAGTGGCGGGGCTCCGCAGCGAGAAACGTTATCGTCTCGGATCAAAACTCGAGGATCCCCTGTTCCCTCCAGCCGCAGTCGGGAGGCTGAGGCAGGAAAAGCCAACACTAGGATCAGCAGTGATTCATGGAGAGACCTTGGTCTGGTCAGCTAACATTACTGCCGAGCAGCTGAAATATAAAGAGATATTGTGCTTTTAGCTGACGTGTGTCGCCTCATTGTTTTGAGTGATGCTCGTTCATGTCTATGTAGAGCGAGCATGCAAGCGCGAGCAACAGGACGCTGACTTTCGTTGACTTAACGGCCACAGGTGTTGCTGTTAAGCAATTTCTGATTCTTACAAACAGTCCCTTTAACCACACATAAAACATATTTTTAATTCAATTTAAAGGTGCAGTGTGTAGGATTTGGCAACATCTAGCAGTGAGGTTGCAGATTTTCAACCACATGAAAACGCTCCCGTGTGCCAAGTGTGTAGGAGAACTACAGTGGGCGACGCGAATATGTGAAAACGTGAATGGCCCTATCTAGAGCCAGTGTTTTGTTTGTCCGTTCTGGGCTACTGTAGAAACATGGCGGTCGGCTCCATGAAGAGGATCTGACCTGTATGTAGATACACTCACCGGCCACTTTATTAGGCACACCTGTTCAATTGCTTGTTAACACAAATAGCTAATCAGCCAATCACATGGCAGTAACTCAATGCATTACGTCATCTAGACGTGGTGAAGACGACTTGCTGAAGTTCAAGCCGAGCATCAGAATGGGGAAGAAAGGGGATTTAAGTGACTTTGAACATGTCATGGTTGTTGGTGCCAGACAGGCTGGTCTGAGTATTTCAAAAACTGCTGATCTACTGGGATTTTCACACACAACCATCTCTAGGGTTTACAGAGAATGGTCTGAAAAAGAGAAAATATCCAGTGAGCGGCAGTTGTGTGGATGGAAATACCTTGTACCTAATAAAGTGGCCAGTGAGTGTATAAACTGGCTCATTCTAAGGTAAAGAAAACATTCTTATCTTCAGGTAATTATACACTAAAGAAAACACTTGTTAACCCTCCGAGACCCACAATTGACCACAATTTTTAGGGAGGTTCAGGGGGTCTTTAGGGGGAGATAGCAGGTCAACAGTCGATGTCACATAGAAGTGGTGTACATCATCTGAAAGCTGGGAACCTGGAGATTAATTTGAGATGCAGCTCAGCACTGGTGTAAAATTGCTCTAGTCATAAATCAGAAATAAATATGAATAAATGAATGAATGAATAAATTGAAATAAATTGTGAAAGTGTATCAACCCACCTAGGAAAGCCATCCATCCTCTGAAGGCTCTAGGTCTATAGTTTGTGCCTGTAAAGTTTCATGAGTCTGTGATTATCCTAGAGGTCACCACAGGTCATTTTATACAGTGAAGTTAAATTTCAAAAAATGGTCTCACTACAATGAAATGTCTCCTATGGGGACTAACATCATCACACATGAATACAGTTGGACTCATTGGATCCACAAGAGTCTCAGCTTTACAGTGATACCCATTTTATGTAATTCAAGACAGTTTAGGGACCCCAGTATGCAGAAATATTCAAATACACCGTTTTAGAATATGCAAAGATAACACATTTATACTGCATGAAAAAAGCGGCATGGTTTTTGCCCCCAAACTGCATATGATTATCATAAAGTAGGCATGTCTGTAAAGGGGAGACTTGTGGGTACCCATAGAACCCATTTACATTCACATATCTGGAGGTCAGAGGTCAAGGGACCTCTTTGAAAATGGCTATGACATTTTTCCTCCTCAAAATGTGGCCTAACTTAGGAACATTATTTAGCCTCTTTCCCTTCGGGCCTGACTACTTATTAATATTATATTCCATTTCTGCCAATAGATCCACATAAACGCTACACACTGTTCCTTTGAAGTTAAAAAAACACACCTTAAGTATATTTGTCAATCACTATTATGAATATACTGCCTTCATAGCCACAGTAAAATACAATATTTGGCAAAAGAAGCAGTCCTTTCTGTTTCCTCAGGCACCCACTCATACCAATGCCTAGCAAAATCATCACAGTTAAGTAAACTGAAAGACTGAAAGATCAACATGCATTAGTTATTTCTGCTTCTAGTTTAGAACAGCTGAGTTAGCACCACCGGAGCTCAGTTAACCAACAGCTCAAATACAAATCGTTGCTTAAAAAAAGTCAAAAAAACGGACTCATTAAAACCAAACACAGTGGAGAGAGTGATCCTGAAATGCCAGGAAACGAGGCCTTTGATGACACACAGTGGAGAAACATTCCTCACCTTCTGTGATCTCACTGCAGTCACAGTTTCCATGCCGACTTTGAGAGGTCGTCTCTTCCTTTTCCTGACCGCCGGACGCGGTGGCTCCTGTCCAAGGGCCACGGACTCCTTCACCACAGCTTCCTCTGACTGGACACAAGCGACTGGCTTCTCTTTAGGCTTTTTCTTCCTCTGAAATTACAAGATGCATTCAAATTTTTTTTAACATTAATGTTAACCTGATCATCATAGCAGAGTTGTCCCAACTGTATCAGCTGCCTCTCTGACATACAGGCTTTTATTTAAAGGCTTCAGTTGGAGCTTCAGCTACAACGAGATGTTTCAGATGCTTCCCCATTCTGCCGAAAACATAGTTCACTGTAACATAGCATTCACCATCCCACATGGAACCAAGCTCAGTTTTTATTTCCACATTAAGGCTCATTTTTTAATGTTTGCTTTGAGGATAAATCCACTCTGCAATTACAGATCTCAGCACTGGAAAACAGCAGCTCTCGATATCTGGCATGCACTGACTGAGCCGGACAAAAGCCTCCTTATTCAGAGGCCATTGACTGTGATTAGTGCTGTCAGGTAAACAAATGGGGTTTTGTTTTTCCTGCTGCTGAAATTCCCTAAAGGGGAATATAACTACATCCAATGAGGTTTTTGCACCCAAGTGAAAAATCGTATTTAATTGAATGGAAACTTTGTAACTTTTAAGTAAGTTACCTAAGCTGCGTTCTTACTTGGCATCGTGATGATAGCTTTTATGGAACGGATCTGCTATATTTTAAAGGTCCCATATTATAAAAAGTGAGATTTTCATGTTTTTTTTATTATAAAGCAGGTTTAAGTCCGATATAAATACTGTGAAAGTATTGAAACGCTCAATCCACAGGGAAATACACACAGCCCATATTCAGAAACTCTGCATTTGAAACAAGCTGTCAGGATTTTTGTACATTTGTGATGTCACAGATATACAATATTTAGACCCTTTACACAGATTTAAACGTAAACATTCTAAATGTGTCCCAGTTTATTTCTGGTTGCAGTGTATGTGAATGTCATCAGCTGACAGGAAGTACACATGGACCCAAGCTGTTGCCTAGCATACTTAATTATTTTGCAATTTTGTCGCAATTCTGTCGAAATGCACTAAAACGGAGCGTTTCAGACAGAGAATAAATACAGGCATATTCAGGCTGACCGTATGAGGAAAATAAAGGTTTTTTTTAACATTACAGCATGTAAACATGTTCTGGTAGAAACACTAAATACAAGTATGAACCTGAAAATTAGCATATTATGGGACCTTTAAGATTATTAATCAGGCAGTAGAGACTATTATATGTCAAATGACAGTTATTTTTATATCATTTAGTCATCTCTCAGCAGACTTTGGGAGTCATGAACTGTCAATAATTTCTTTCAGGACGAATAACGTTCTGTTTTATCTTATCATGCACTAATCAGCAGTTGAGAGTTTTTAGGAATGCAATATTTTAAAAGGAGTGATTGTCTTAGTCCTTTCTACATTGGCCTTGAAAGTACAATGCCCTGCAGCAAACAACTTCATTATTTTTGTTTTTTTAAAGGGGACATACCATGAAAAACTCACTTTCAGTGCTTCTACACATACATTTGGGTATCTGGAGTGAAATAAGACAACCCAGTCCGTTTTTTGTGGGCTGCCTAGATCAGAAAACATGTGATTCAACAAGCCTTTCAGATTTGGTTCCCCTTCCTATGTTACATGCAGGCTCATCAGAATATATCAACCCCAATTTTTCTTGCTAGCCAATCAGAGCAGACTGGGCTTTTTCAAGACGGGGTCTTAAAGAGACAGGTGCTATAACGGAGCATTTCAGACAGAGGGTGAAGACAGGTACAGTATATTCAGACAGACAGTATGAGAAAAATAAAGTTTTTTTGAACATTAAAGCATGTGAACATGTTCTAGTAGAAACCAAAAATACAAGTATGAACCTGAAAATGAGCTCTCAGGGCCACCATGCCTTTCTTTGCTATGAATTAAAACACAAAGAATGTGTGAGTGACATAGCCATTGTACAAAAAAAATGAACAAGCCTTTCTTTCATACAGTTGTTGAACGTCACATAATGAAATCATTCACATATTTTACAGTGTGACAGATTGAAATGTAAGGTAACCTCTGAACCGCCAGTAGATCATGATCTACGGACCCTCCCACAGCCTCCTACTGTCCTTTTAAGACATTTTTGTATTAAATCGATCGTAGTGTGACCACTTTTCCAAGACATGGAAGTGCATGCTTACACAGTATTTAGCTTTCACCACAATGAGATCCATGTGTTTCTCTATAGTCATATACTTTGATATTTGGGTACAAATACTTTGTGGGCATTTTCTTCTATGTGATCGGATTCAAAACAGACTGACAGCCTCATAACTTATGGTCACAGCATTACGTTGGTTGCTGTGTGTGGCTCTGTTCTTCAGACAGAGACCTCACATGTCTCTTTGTCCATATTCTCTGGCTGCTACAGGAAGAAATGGACCTCTGTTGGCATGTTAGTGCCAAACAGACAAAGGGCTTCACTCATGGAGGCATTTCAGAGAGCCTCTCAAACTTATCACACACAGTGACAGCACAGTGTTTCTCCACTGTGTAACAACACTCATAATGACAGTGCCAAAACACACTGAGCGAGGCCAGCACAGTGACAGATCTCTCGGTATAACATGAGCCCACTTGCAGGATACTTGGTAATGGAACTGCAGCATGATAAAGCTGCAGCTGCGGAGAGGTTATATTACAGTACTATATAGAAATTATGTAAGCAACAAGATGGGACAAGGCGGGGCTAAAGCTGAAGGCATATTGCATTTATATTGTATGACTTGTATGCTACACACACTGTAGTAGATGTTGCATGTCATGTTCAGATGACTGGGACTGAGTAAGAACAATGTACTTTGTTTTCAGCGAATGCCAGTTCCTCTTGTATTTATAAAGAAAACACTGTTGCTCATGCTGGAAACATTTAATGCATCACTTCCCCTTATTACTGAAAGAGAGCATCACATTTAAAAACAGGAAACACTGCAGGTTGAATCACTGCAGTGCTACACACGTCAGCAACATTAAAGGTCCAGTGTGTAGGATTGGATGACATCTAGTGGTGTGGTTGCAGATTGCAACCGACTGAGTTTACTCCGCTCACTCCTCCCTTTCCAAGACTGCGGTAACACGAGCCGCCGAGTGCAAAACCACTGTAACGCCCTTCGCCTCGCTCAGAGGCCATCCATACCATAATAACACTACTTTAGGAGCAACGGAAGTCACTCTGCAGCTCATCTTACTGCAGTTTCACAACCGTGTCGGAGAACTATGGGGGCCTTCCGTTAATGTAATAGCGCAAAAGTCCCTCTCTAGAGCATGAGTTTGGTTTGTCCGTTCTGGGCTACTGTAGAAACATGGCGGAGCAACATGGCGGACTCTGTGAAGAGGACCCGCTGCCTATGTAGATATGAAGGACTCATTCTAAGCTAGAGAAAAAAAAAAGAGATTGCTCACTGCTACTCCTACGTTTACAGCTCGAACGCCACCAATAACCTCACACGGTCTGTTGGAAACTCCCTACAGTTACGCAGACTACGTGTACGGCGGTGAGCACGAAGCCTCCGGCAATGCTAGAGCTGCTAACGTAGCACAAATACACACACTGTTGGACACTCACTAAAGTTATGCCGGGCAGACACACAGCTGACAACCTACTAAACTAAACTAAATGTGCGGTGGAGACTTTTACTGGGAAAGTGGTTGCATGTCTGCGACACTACATGGGGACTCCCGTCAACGAATATCTGTTGTGCTCCTGCAGCTGGTACACCGCTGCATGCGAGACACAAATCTTGTCGGTTAACGGTTAATAATCGGTTAACGAGGGTCGGTTATCAGTTAAGAACATTTTTCAAAATGAGCATCCCTAGTCCAGACTGAAATATCTCAGCACTACTGAATGGATTGACACAAAATGTGAAACGGACATTGATATTCATTGTTCCCAGTGATTCCCTGATTGTTCCCCTCAAATGCCGTCACGAGGTTCACTTGTGGTTTTCGGTAAAATGTCTCAACAACTGTTGGATTGTTATGAAATTTGGTTTCAGACATTTGCGTTCCCCTCAGGATGAACTGTTTGGTTATTCCTTAACTTTTCATCTAACGCCATCATCAGGTCAAAGGTTTTATTGACTTTACCTCCAAAACTGACTTTCCCAGCAGCCTCAGCTGTACCTTGCTAATTAGCAAATGTTAGCATGCTAACACTAACTAAATAAGATGGTGAACATGGTAACACCTGCTAAACATCAAAATGATAGTGCTGTCATTGTGAGCGTGTTAAAGAGGAACTAGGCCCCATTTTCAAAATGTATACATGTTATTCCTATGGTCTAAGAAGGTCCAAACATTTTTAGTAAATATTACTATAAATATAAAGTACAACAACTCTCTCCCAAATCCGAAAACTAGAGTGTTAAAACTCAAACTTGTGATGCTGTAGGGTAAGTATGGAACTGCTCCATAGAAGATGAATTGGGAAAGATAATGACGGCACTGAGAGCACCCAGGGGAATGTTCTGAGTATGGGAACATATTCTGTTTCACAACTGAGAACACTATAGTAGAATAAAGCTCATTTGGGGATAAAAAAGAAAACAAACATTCTGTGGGTCTCCCATACATTGTCTATGGAACAGCTCCAGACTTTATACTTGATGACATCACCAGTTTGAGACTTACTTCTCTGGTTTCTGGCTTTAAGAGAGAATAGCTGGTGTTCACAAATATTGATTGAACTTTACTCGGCCACGGAAACAACATATAGGAATTCTTAATTTAGGTGGTGTTCCCCTTTAACGTTAGCATTTAGCTCATAGCACTGGGGTGCCTGGAAGTACAACAGAGTATAACCTAACAGATACTCTTAGTCATGTTTAAAAAATATGATTATTTCCATTTCATAGTGTGTTGAACAAATAGCTCCATACCTTCTCAATGCTTGACAATGATGTGCAGGCATTGACTCTATATAAATATATAGAGAGAGAGATGAGAGAGATGTCTATGTTTACCAATGTAAATGCTGCTGACCTGCTTTAAGAACTCATTCCAAGCTGTGTGTTCATTTCAAAGCACCAAACCTAGTTAAAGGGAGGCGATCCTGAAAGCAAGGCAGCTTTATTGAAAACTGAAGAATGTGGCCCTTGTTTCCAAAGAGGTACCAATCAAGGCCTAATCCACCAGAGCCTTGTTGGTCTTTATCTATTCATTTATTCTCAAAAGATGCTCAATTCAGGTTTAGATACGCAAATTCACATTCATTGAAAGTCACTATATTAAGAGCTGTGATGAAACAGTGATAAAATCCTCCAAAATGGCATTATGGCATGCAAGCATGACTTCAAAAAATTACATTTTGTGGCGCCACTTCTTAATATTTTTTGAGAAACCTACTACAGTAATCTGAGTTGCTATTTTATTTTTATTTTATAATATATATATATTTTTAATTAATGAATCTAAATTATATATATATATAATTAATTAATCTAAATTATATATATATACTGTATATATTCCTATCCTATTTATTAATATATTTATATATATATATATATACACTGTATATTTTCCTATCCTATTTATTAATTTTCTATTTCCATTATTTCTTGAATTTTTCTGTTATTATTAAGGTATATTATAAGTATTGTTGTCTATAATTTCAACTTTATTCATCCATAATTTAGAATATATCATTACATTTTGTGGTGCCCCTTCTTAATATTTTTTGAGAAACCTACTACAGTAATCTGAGTTGCTATTTTATTTGTATTATATATTATATATTTTATAATTATTTTTTTTAATTAATTAATCTAATTGATATATATATAAATATATATATATATATATATATATATACATACTGTATATATTCCTATCGTATTTATTCATTTTAATATTAATTTTTCTTGACTTTTTCTGTTATTATTAAGGTATATTATAGATATTCTCTCTGTATTTTTGTCTTTAATTTCAACTTTATTTATCCATAATTTAGAATATATCATCCGTGGCCAGCTGTGGTTGCCTGTGCATTTATTTTTTTGTTTTAGCAGATGGATGTGTTGTAACACAGGTGAGTGAAATTCCTGTACAGTTACTGTTTTACTCCTTATTGACAATCAAGAAAAAGACCTTTGAAAGAAAGAAAAATTATATTTAAACAACTAACACTCTGCATAATGTTGTAATGACAATATCAAGGTTTAAATGTGTGTCACATGTTAGCAGAAAGGTTCAACCATGTCATACCACTGAATAATAATGGTTCAGTATAATGAACGTGCCCAGCTTGCTGGTCTTGTGTGCTCCTCTCGTCCTCAGGCCGGTTGTATGAAACTGAGCAAAGTGCAAGTGAACGAGGACCTCTGATGTCTGAAGTAGGCATTACAAGCTGACGGGCTACTGTGTGATAATAAAAGCACACTGCACTTTGAGGAGTACATTATGGTTATACAGGAATGTAAGGTATGAGGTGTTCACATGTTGTAGTAGTTCATTTAACAGACTTAACAAAGTTGCTCTTAGGAGATAGATTTACTTACCTGAGTTGGAGCTTTAGATTTGGAGTGCTTAGCCATCACTGTATGGGAAAAAATAATAATTATTACCTCAGACAGAACAAAAAATGTGGGTTAATAATCTTTATTTTTACTACTATCATGATAAAAGTGCTTTAAAATGTGCATTGTGCAGCAGAGATGACACAGAGCCCTGTTTCTTGCAGTGTACATGCATGTTACCGTGACTCTGCAAGTAACTGGTAGGCTTGAGCATGCATGTAGACCCACGATGTTACATCATGTCAAAGTTATAACATATCATTAAGCTCACATTCCAATGAGTGTGGTGCAACGCTTAAGTGTACTTTCCCATTCCTAGCTGAACAGAAAAGCGTGACAGCGTCCTAAAAATAAACTTGTTTTATTGTACTAAAAAGTATGAAAGCCCCATTGTATCCTCTCACATGGGTAAAAGCACATTTAAACAGTAATCAGAACCACAAAACGGATGCAGAGCCAACACGAGCTGGCAGTTTCTGGAAAATGTGTATACTGCAGTCCTTGGAAAGGAAACACTAACAATTTACAATTACTGGACTTTGGGGAAAAAAAAAATGCATTTCCACTGAGTGTTCCTCCTCATAAAACTGAGCCTGAATTGAAGTTAAAACTTCACAGTAAGCAGCAGAGTGTTGTTGTAAGCCTGTCACAGGCCTCCACACACACCCCCACCAGAGGGGAGGTGTGGGGTTGAGGGCCCACCTACCTGCCAGGTATCTCTCCATGGAGGGCGAGGATCTCTGGTTCCAGCTGTAGCAGCAGAAGAAGAAGAGCCAGACCAGGAGGGTGGCCAGAACCAGAACTAGGACCCAGAGGAGCCGGGCCACAGCCGGGTTCGTGACGGCCCAGGCTGTCAGGATATCCATGCTGAGGGCCGGTGTGCCTGTCATCAGTCAGAGCCTCACTATCTATCTACTCAGTGTGATTCCCAGAGTGTGACTGCTGCAGCAGAGCTCATGAATGGGTTGCAGCGGGCCGGTCTCTGTGTCCTCTCGGGGCGGCCACGGTGCCTACAGCAGCAGGAAGAAGAAATCAGCAGCAGCAGCCAGAGCAACGGCAACCACAGATGGATACCAGCTGTTCCAGAAGGAGCCGTGCACAGACCTCAGCCCACGTCAGCTATGAGTGTGTGTGGAAGCATGTGTGTGTGTGTTTGCTCGAGTATGTGTCTGTTGTGTTTTACTGAGTCCTGGAAAAGTGTGTGTGTGTGTGTGTGTGTGTGTGTGCACAAGGAAAACAGTTTGGAGGAGTGGCTAGGAGTTGTACAGCGGCAGGCTGAACTGTCAGCCACTCCCAAGCTGAACATCAGAAGGAGTCCTCACATGGACCAAGAGGCTGTAACGCTGCTGAGGGCCGACTCCCCTCTTTAACCTGAACACCTGCCAGTAGGATGTTTGACAGATTGTCTCCTTACACAACATTAACGTGACAAAAACCAACTGCACATTCAGGTCCAGATTACATCTCATAGACAGACACAGACAGTTGTGAGACAAAGGTAACAAAGAGCGCACACTTTAATTGACTAAAACTATTCACCCAACAGGTTTTATAGAAGCCCTGTTCAGTCATTATGGTCCTACTGTCTGGAACGCTCCACCACATGAACTATAAGGTCTGCTACAACACTGTCTTCTTCTAAAAGCATACTAAGAACACATCTGTCATAAACTTTAAGTGATGTGTGTGGTCAAAGGGTAAAACTTTTTATTTTACAATCAGTATTATTTCCTTTTTAATAATACATTATTTATCTTATGTTTTTATACATGTAATACCTCTTATCTTATATGATTTTATATATGTTATACCGTCTTATCTTATATGTTCTTATCTTATGTTTTTATATATGTAATACCTTCTTATATGATTTTCTTATGTTTTAATATATGTAATACCTTCTTATCTTGTGTTTTTATATATGTAATATCTTCTAATCGAATGCTCTTATCTTTTATGTTTTTATATATGTAATACCTTCTTATCTTATGTTCTTATCTTATATTTTATAAAAGTAATACCTTCTTATCTTATATGTTCTTATCTTATATGTTTTTATATATGTTATACCTTCTTATCTTATATGATTTAATCCCGGTGAACCGGCGACAGGGTCAGACCCGAGGCTCATTGATGCACGTGGAGAGCGAAGGCCGGTCTGTGTTGTCTGATCCAATAGAAGAGCTACTGGAGCTCAAACTGCTGAAAAAGTTTTGCCTTTTATTTTGAAGCACTGAGTCTACACCCGTTGTATGAAATGTGCTATGTAAATAAACTTGACTCTCGATCAAACCCTGGCTGCTTGCTACGGTTTTAATATGTACTGAAGACTGGTGCTACAGCATATTAACACAAGTCAAATATTTGCAGAGGACCTACTGAAACGGAGTAGGCTTTGCAGCGTCATTCAATATTCAGAAATAAGGTGTGGTTAAACATTTACCACACGAGCAGAAACAACTCTAACTGACATTTAACCTCTCCCACTCCTTGAGGGTGCTGGCGCCCTCGGCCGAGTTTACCTTTCTCCAGAAGCTGTAGCAGGCTCAGTTGTATAGCTAGGTAAACAGGTAGAAAGGTACACGGAGGTATTATGCCAGCATGTCGGGAAGAGTGCTAAATAACACTACGAAGCTAGGCTTACATTTTGGTGAGGAAAAACTGCCATGGCCATTTTCAAAGGGGTCCCTTGCCCTCTGACCTCCAGATCAGTGAATGAAAATGGGTTCTATGGGTACCCACGAGTCTCCCCTTTACAGACACTTTATGATAATCATATGCAGTTTGTGGCAAAAACCAGGCCTTTTTGGCAAAAATGTGTTATTTTCGCCAATCCCAAAACAGTGTATTTGAATATTTCTGCATACTGGGGTCCCTACACAGTCTTGAATTACATAAATTGGGTATCACTGCAAAGCTGAGACTCTTGTGGATCCAAAGAGCCCAACTGTTTTCATGTGTGATGATGTTAGTCCCCATAGGAGACATTTCATTGTAACGAGACCATTTTTTTAAACTTGACCTGACTGTATAACATGACCTGTGGTGACCTCTAGGATAATCACAGCCTCATGAAACTTTACAGCCACAAACTAGAGACCTAGAGCATTCAGAGGATGGATGGATCAGACTAGAGACCTAGAGCATTCAGAGGATGGATGGATCAAACTAGAGACCTAGAGCATTCAGAGGATGGATGGATCAAACTAGAGACCTAGAGCATTGAGAGGATGGATGGATCAAACTAGAGACCTAGAGCATTCAGAGGATGGATGGATCAAACTAGAGACCTA